>JASAMX010007016.1:55000-101799 GCA_030248175.1 Microlaimidae sp. YZB2_3
CGATTATGGGAACGGGCGTAACAAATAAATTTTGGCACACGTATTAGTAGGTTTGTATTTGCCATTTTTTTGTTACAACTGCAAAATTAATTATGAAAACGAACAAAGGCTAAGGGAACTTTGTAAGAAAAAATGAAGCCAGTGCAGATTTAAAAAAAAATTGCCAGTAAATAACTTTAATGTTTTTAAACAGCATTTTTTATTTTTTTGTGTTTTTTAATATGTTATTTTTTGTTCGTTTTTCTCGTATCATATTTAGTAATATTTAATATTTGGAAATTTTCAAAAACACGTTATTAAATTTAAAAAAAAAATATTTTGATAAAGTGTTTTTTTATTTTAGAGTTTTGCTTTGATTTATTTAGGAAAACTAAGGTTTACAGTCCATACAGTATTAGAATCATGGATTCTTACGAATCCATTGCTATTTTTTTATAACGTTTTGAGTTTATAAATTTTATTATGATAACAAAATTACAATTCAATGGTGTTTTCTTAAATTATATTAATATTTGTGGTATATGTTTTTTTTTTCAACCTTTTGTGTCGCCCAAAATACTATAGATAGAATTTATGCAGCATAAAAATAAAATTATGTAGGGTAACTGACTTAATTTCGGCCACGCCTTAATTTCGGCCACCAATTTAGGGTGTTAGAAAATTGGCTTATTTTAAAAACACAAAAGAACTAGCACAAAAGTAACTGGATTAATGTTGAATAAAGTGTTTTTTGCAAAAGTTTTTTATTTTTATTATTCTACATTATCAACATTTTCATACAAAAAGTGAATTTTTTATGATTTTCTTAATTTTTGATTTGTGTTTAAACTGCATCAAATTTAGAACGAAGCAATATATAACCTTAAAATATCTTCTATTTAAGGCCCAAAGTTGTTAATTTTCATGTTTTGATATTTTCTTCAAAATTATTTTGCAATACGTTTAACTAACTGCGCATTTTAAGATTCCGTTAATTTCGGCCACCTTAAAATTTAGGTGAAAGAACCTGTCGTTTTCTGCTGTTTTTAAATATCATTGTACTACCGTATTTATAAAGAATATTTTTTGCTCGTTTGACTTTGTTTCGACGTTTTTAAGCCAAAAATAAAAATTGAACAAAAAATACAAGTTATTAAAACTTGTTTTTTTAAGGTTTTGACATAATTATTTAAAGTCTTGCTAATAACTATTAAAGTTCGCAAACGGGAAAAATTAAGTTATATGTACCAAGAACAATACCTAAGGGTAAATTTGCAACCTTTAGAAATTTTTATTGTTCGTTTAAGCAATAGTTATGGCCAGTTTTTTGTAGGTGGCCGAAATAAATGGTACGCGCCTTAACTTCGGCCACTTTAAAAAAAAAAGTTTAAACCTTCACTGATTTTTAAGTGTAACAGAAATATTCAAATTTTGCACTGGAATAACAAATATAGCTATTGTTTGATTTTTAGGCCAAATTTTGGCTTGATTGAAAAAGCCAGAAAAAACTTATTCAAAAAAATAAAAAAAGGTGGCCGAAATTAAGTCAGTTACCCTACTCATTTTTTTACGATCGGTTTAGAATCGCAAATTTTAAAAATGTGACAAATACACGAACAAATAGAAAAACTGAGTGCAAATTTATGGAATAGATTCAAATTTTAAAATTTGTAATAACAAAAAAGTAAGACAAAAAGAGAAACAAACAAACAAACAAACATGAAGTGACTTTTTAACTAAAGTGAATGATAAATTTTAAAAAGCTCCTAATTTTAGTTTACACGCCTCGTTGGATTAAAACTTCAGCGTTCAGGCGAATGGCCTCCTATTGTCTTTTCGACCATTCTACCCAGACCAATGAGATCAAATGGTTAAAAAAGTTCCAGATCAGATATGCGGGGACGCACAAATATCTCAGTCCCATCATCTGTTGTTTGGGAGTGGCGGCCAATCTGGCCATCGTCATCGTCCTACTGCAAAAACGGATGCGAACAACCATTAATATCATTTTGGTCTTCATCGCATTGTGCGATATGAGCCTCATGTTTGCAAATTTCATTTACACAATGATCTACCAAATTTTCTGGTAATTTTTATTTTTTTAAGTCTTTTTAACATTTTGTTAAATAACCACGGCTACCATAAAGATTTTTTTCGCATATTTCAGCTCTATTTACTACATTATTTTTTAAAGTAATAAAGTTCTGATGTCTCTATACATAACAGATTATAATGAAGACATTACGTTTGAAATTTTTACAATTGAAAGCTCCTGAATATACTCAGCTACATTATATTAATACCTTTATTGTTTACCATGAAGTTGCCCATGTGTACAAACCACAAAATGTGTTTAGCTACATTATACTAAAGACCTTTTGTTGTCCATTATGAGCATGAGGTAGCCCATACCATATGTACGTCAAACCCCATTATTTAACCCGTTCTTGTAATCGGTTTTTTTCCGGTTACTACAGTGAAACCTTCGTACCACCGCGATGAAACCTTCGTTTCGCAATAGTAGTATGTTCGGTTAACCATTGTGGTACTTAAATTTGTATGGCCTAGGTCGTACCTAGGTCATACATACTCTATGCGTGATTACTGCAGAGTAAACGAGTAAATTGAAATGGTTGAACCTAGAACGGTAGATATTATGCAAGTTTTACCCATGCGTAGAATATTACGTACAACTTAGGTAGGCCTGGATGATATGTAAAAGTGAAATTACCGCGGTTGAAGCTTACACATCACAATGGTTAGTCAAGATATCATCAACGTAAAACGGAGGTTTAACAACGGTGTTACGAAGGTTTTTATGGTGGTAACCGGAGAAAAGGCAATCACGGGAACGGGATTAAATAAAAACATTAACAATATTCTGGCTTTTATAAACAAGCAACTCTGCTCATGCTGCACACTCAAACAAATGCTGGGTTATGCATGGCCTTAATTTTGGTATTTAGGAAAAAACCCATTCGCCCCACACTCGACTTTAATTAAGGAACTCCTGGGTGATGGCGCCTTGCATTGAAACTTCTATTAAACATAAAGTATGTGTTAACATACGACATCGCCCACTGCGCGGAAACTATTATACCGTAATAATAGCTGCATTTACTTGAAAGAAGATTATAAACGGCAGAGTTTTTCTTTAATGTCATCAGATTGATTGTGAATATAATGTTTTATTTTAAAGGGTCGAATTTAAAATGGGTTATTTAATATTTTTATTTAAAAATAGAAAACAATATAGACGTTAATAGAAGCGGAATATTGTTGTTGTGTGGATTTCTTTTTCGTTTTTCGAGAAATTCACCCTGAAGATTTATGCAAATTAACGCTGTGTATAGGTTTTTTGTCTACTAAAGAGATATATTTTCCTAATGGTTTTATGTTTTATTATTAAGATATCACATATGTTAATTATTTGCTATTTTAAGGCCTTGATTAAGGTTTTTCATCAAAAAAGTTTGCTTTAAAGAAATATTGTTTTTGGTCCTTTTTTTACCGCCGGTTTCATTATTACCGTATACGCAGAAACTACGGTATTTTGCATACCATTTAGTATGTAATATATATTTGTATGTCTATTATTAAGTTTCGCTGCAAGGTGACTATGATGCGGTATATTTGTTTTAAGGTGCGATGTGGACGTGGTTAATTCGTACGCCTGGGTATTGTACACAGTATTCTACGCGGATTTGAGCGTGTTGGCGCACAACGCCAGTCTCTGGTTGACCGTCCTTATGGCCTTGGTTCGTTGCGCCATACTCAAGCGCCGCGCCAACCGCCTTCCCCTGTTGGACCGTTGGGGGTTCACCGTTTCCGTCTGCCTCACCACTCTATTCTTAGTGTCCGTAGGGAGCGGACTCAACTTTCTTAAAAACAATATAGGAAGCTATACGGCCGGATATTTTAAAAACGATACTTGCGTCAGAAATACAGAGTATGAATTTATTAAGTTTTTGTCAGGTTGTTTTTATTGAGTTCGCGTTTTCATAATTAATTATACTAACTAAACTTTTCTAAACCACTTAAATCACAGTTAACTTTCGTAACGAAAATATTTTTGAAAAGATTAACACAAAAATACGGTCTCGGTTCCACTAACTTTTATAAATTGTTGCTGTTTTTAAGATTAATTTTTTTAAAAATATATTTTTATATGATACCTTCGTATGAAATGTTGTTTTCAAGATTTGTCTATAAATTTTTGCATTGAATAGATTCGTGTTGTCTAATTTATATTTCATGTTTTAGTTTGGTTTAATTTTAGTCCGAAGAAACCGATGTATATAGTGGTCAAGCCCAAATGGTTCGGGTGTTTTTACGAATCTGTCACTTACTATGTGGCAGGTATCCTGTTTAAAATTATACCTTGCGTTCTGCTTAGCTTGTTTATGACATTGCTCCTGAAATACCTGACGCTGCACAAAAAAGAGCATAATCGTTTGGTTAGCACCTCTTCCTCTGCCCACAACAGCGTCAAACACAGGGGAAATAACTCGCGTTACGATCGCACAACAGTTGTGCTGATTGTAATTGTCTTCGTTTTTCTTATCACCGAGCTTCCACAGGTGGCGTAGGGCTAACTTTTAACACACTATATTATTAAAGTTAAAGTATAAGCAGGTTATGTTAAAAGCTAAATCATTTTAGGTAATTTCAGATTACAAGAACCCAAATTTAGATTGACGGGAAACGGGAATGAGCTAAACTCTTTGTGGAGTCAGGTATTAATGAAGTAGGCAGTAGTAAAAACGACATCATTCGTTTTATTTCGCAAATAGTTTTTTTTTTGAAGGGGAGAGGGGAAGAAGTCGTAATGTGTAATAACGAAATCATGGGTGGCGCGGGAGCGCCACGGGGCGATTTAGCCTCGTGGCGCCGCGACAACCATAATTAGAGAACGTGGGTAAATTTTGAAATTCAGAACCTTCTTCCTCTTCTTCTTCTTCTTATTATTATTATTATTCCAACGCTCCATCCTTAAAAGCGATATTCCTCATTCGTTACTGATTCATCAAAAATAAACATGGGCTCATAAGAAAGAAGAAGGAATTACGCAACTTTCTTAGGAAGCACTTTTTTGATTTAGGTCCTTGTTATCGATTTATTGATCAAAATAGAAAATTTGAAAAATAGACAAATAAAAACTCCCAACCGCACAATAACAGCCTTTTGGCAACAATAAGGATTGTACAGAGCAGACAACCAACATTCCCTCATAAAAACCGCACAAAAAAGCAGACCGGTTTTAATTGGTGGCAGAAACGGAACAAGTTCCCAGCGCCATCTGCTTCAACCGCGCGGAAATCGGCGAAAACAACAGAGTACCTTTTTTAATTCTTACATTAATGATGACAAAATTAATTCAAAGTTTTATTTATTAAAAAAAATAATAAGCGTCGTGGCGCGGGAGCGCCACGCGCCGGTAGATAATCATCGGTGGTGCGGGGGTGCCACACTGCAATTTAACCCACCGCACCGCGCCAACTATACTTAGAGAACCTAAGTAAATTTTGTAATTCATGTTCATCATCTTTATTTTTATTATTATGTTTACTTTAGAATTATAATTGCAATCACTGGCGCACGGCATCGCGCCAACTATATTTAGAGAACGTAGGTAAACTTTGTCTGGAGCGCCACTGCACCGCACTAACTATAATTAAACAACGTGGGTAAATTTCGTAATTTAAATTCATCATCTTCTTCTTATTATTTTTTATTTAAAAAAGTATATCTCGGCAACGGAATGATTATAAACATATGTCATTGCGCAGCTAAAACTATAGTTTATTAGGCTATTTTTTAATTTAAATCAAAAAAAGTGGTAGACTAGCCTTGAAAAATGCTCTAAGAATAGAGCAGGAAAAAGGGGCGATTTTTCCCCGGGCGTATGTTTAGACAGAAAGGATGTGGACTAGTCTGAGATGGAAATTATGTGGACTATAGAAAATTTGCATTTGGTTTGGGCAGCTGCTCACTAAATAAAAATTTCTACCATATGATAATGATTTGTTTATACATTGATCTAACCACACAGCACTGTTGCATTTTTTTAGTTTAATAAAATGTCAATTGAAAAAATATACTCACAGCAAACTTTGACAAGCGCGAAATCGCCACTTTTTCAAATTTATAGTTGTTTCTTACACATACAAATATAACCTTCAAATTGAAAAAGTGGCGATTTCGCGCTTGTCAAAGATTGCTGTGAGTATAATTTTTTTCAATTGACATTTTATCAAACTAAAAAAAATGCAACAGTGCTGTGTGGTTAGATCAACGTATAAACAAATAAATCATTGTCATATGGTAAAAATTTTTATTTAGTGAGCAGCTGCCCAAACCAAATGCAAATTTTCTATAGTCCACATAATTTCCATCTCAGACTAGTCCACATTCTTTCTGTCTAAACATACGCCCAGGGAAAAATCGCCCCTTTTTCCTGCTCTATTCTTAGAGCATTTTTCAAGGCTAGTTTAACATTATCAAAAATATATAAATAAAGTAAAATCAAGACACTCAGAACAAACTGCCTGAAAAAAGTCCGATTTAAATGGGACTTTTTGACTTTTGCTGCCATTTAAATAGGATCCCATTTAAATAAGTCCCATTTAACTCGGTAAGGACCGGGTGCCTCATTTGGGAAAAACCGTTTTTACCTGCCTCCTACCTGCCTCCATCGGAAATTTTGGTGCTTCCTACCTGCTTCCACCCTGCCTCCGATCCGAGGTAGTTTTAGCTGCCTCCTACTTGCCTCCGAGGTAGTTTTAGCTGTCTCCTAACTGCCTCCTAACCTGTATAATAGACCTATTTAAAAAAGATCCCATTAAAATATGTTCCATTTAATAGGTCTCATTTAAATAGGTCCTATTTAAATGGGATTCCATTTGAATGGGATCCCATTTAAATAAGTCCCATTGAAATGGGACCAGGTCCCATATATATGGGCCCTTTTTTTCAAGCAGTTTGTTCTAAGTATCTCATTTTTCATTTATTATATATTTTTGATATTATTTTGATATAATCAAGGTTTGCAAAATGTTTTGCAGGCAGATGATTGAAAGCACTTAAAAAACTCTATTTTTTATAATTTCCTTCAAAATCATTGAGCTAAAAATGAGAGTTATCCCATAAACCGGTAAAAACGGCTTTTAAACTTGCCTCCGAAAGACTTGAGGCAAGTAGGAAGTAGATAAATTGCTTCGAAGGCAACTAGGACGCAGGGTGGAGGCACGTACGAAGCAGGTATAAAAATGCCTCAGAGGAAGGTGGCTCTTCCTATTATGTTAATATAAGATTATGAGGCAGGTAAGAGGCAGCTAAAACTGTCTCGCAGGCAAATAAAAGGCAGTTTGTAGGCCGGTAAATATAGAATGCAGGCAGGTGGAAGGCAGCAAAACTTGTGATGGAGGTAGGAAAAACCTGTTTTTCCAATTGAGGTACCGTGTCCTTACTAAATAGAGCTAAAAATTAAAGTTATCCCGTATAACGTCTGCGTGTCAGTTTGCCCCACGCTACCCCATAGGGCGTCCTTTTTATTCTAATGCCGCTGTACGACTGGGGTTTCGAGGCGTATCAAGGCCTCGGGGACGTGCTGGACCTGTTGTCCCTGGTGAACAGTTCCATCAACTTCGTTCTCTACGTGTCCATGAGTCGACAGTTCCGTCAGGAGTTCATGGCCCTGTTCGGTTCCGGCGTGATGGAGCGGCCCGGTTCCATGGGAAGACTGACCCTCAGCCCCATCCGGAACACCATCACCCGGTCCAAAGAGAGAAGAACAGTGAGCAACAATCCGGAAGTCGGGGACCCTCCACCCTCCCAATGCTTACTAGCCGAGAACCAAGTGTGATTATAACGATAGTCTGTAGCCAATAATAATTTGTGCATGTACATTGTACAATATTGTTGTATCAATGTGCATGTGCATTGTACAATATTGTATCCATTATATGGAAGAATGCTTGTCGATGCTCTTTTATCCTTTCTGCATTTAGATTGCTAAGTGTCTCGTACATGTAAGGAAAAGGTATTTTTAACCCATAACAGTAAAGGAAGAAATAATAGAAAAAATGTTTTGTTAATAATTTGGTGCGGCAAAGATCCTTCTTTTGAGGCCACCGACACAAAAAGAGTCGACATGCGTCAATACTGTAAATGGCATAATTTATTGTATATAGCAAAGAAGTGTTGTTCTTGCGCTCCAATGTTACGGAGCTTACGCCATTTACAGCCCAGGGAACACGGAGCCTCTTTTCTTAGTGTAGAACGATACAGTTGCAAAAATTTCACCAATTTTCGCCAAAACATGTACTCGAGGTTTTTCTAAAGTCCTGATAACGAATCCGACCTCCGTTTTTCAATTCGACCCCCCGGGGGCCCTAAAGGGGTTGCGACACCCCCCCTTTAAGGGGTATTCTGACTATATACCGGTTTTACCTCAAAACCACTTCAAAACACGTACTCGGGGTTGAAAACAGTATTGAATAATGAACACTTTTTTTAATTAAAAAGTTAAAAATTAAAAAACAACATTTTTTGAGGTTAAAAATATTGCCCAGGGGGACTAGAACAGCTCTTGGATTCCGAGTCCGACGCTTTAACCACTCGGATATTTTTCCGTCTGAGTTTCTTTCTTGAAAGCTAGTTAAACGTTTCAAAATGTAGTTGCCCGACGTCAAATCAAAAAAATATAAATGAAGGTTTACTCATTTGATACGAATTAGTTTGTTCCCAACTTTTAACACAGCAGTTGTACCATAATTCTGAGCCAGTTTTTAACGAAATCTCTACTATCACTTCTTCTTATTTTTTTATTTCAACAATTTGAGCAATAAAACGAAATTAAAAAAACTTCAATAGTAGAGATTTCGCTGAAAATTTTTGTGGGCATGTGCATTTGGTCTACCTAACTTGAGTTAAATTTTTATTACGTAATATTAATTCTGGTTCTGTTAAATTTTGAAAAACTGTTTTAAAATGCCTTTTTTCAACGAAACATATATCGGCGTGGAATAGTCCACCAAAAATGTTAAGGATACCAACTGACCGGAAAAAATACCCTTTCTCCCAACGTACAGTTGCTTCTGTCCGTCACGAGCATAGGTGGGCAGGGGGGGGGGGTGGGGGGGTTTATACCCCCCCCCCAAAATTTCGGACTTTGCTGACACCCCCCCCCCAAATTCGCCTCCCAAAGAAAAATTTTTAAGTGTTATAAAAGGACTAAAAAATTTTTCCGCGCTTCGCGCGGAGTGTTTATTTAGTTTTTTCCCCTTTCATTTCCTTTTATTTCATTTATATTCCCCCGCTTAGCGGGCAGTTTAAATTGGCAATTTATCTTTGTTTTCATTTGCAAATCAATTATCCCCTTCAGTAGTTAAGGCATACATGTTTAATAAAACTACTATAAACACTATTATCCTTTTTTTAACGTTTTAAACACATGTTATAAATGTATAGTATAGCTATTAAAAACCTTAAATTATCATCAATATCAATTGGAATTAAAATTTCTTAGTGTATTTTAGCGCCTCAAATTATAAATTTTCTTATTTTATTAAACCGTGTTCCCCCCGAAGCCCCCCGACTGAATTTTTAAGATCACAGAAAATTATGTAGAAATTAGGTAAAAAAACAAAAGTAAAATGAATGTTCACGCAATCACCAGGAGACGATTTTTAAGCCGTTTTTAGTATATATTTTAAAAAATTTTCGCCTGCGGCGGCTGGGGGACACCCCCGGGTTCCCGCCGACGCTTCGCGTCGGCTGGCGCCGTTACACGGCGGCGCTTCACGCCGCTTTGGTATTATGGTCCTGCTTTGGTTCAGTACCGTATTGCTGGCTTTGTCTTTGGTAGCAGAGCAATTTCAGAAAGGGCAGCAGCTGCAAGAGGATTCGCTAGAGGTATTGTTTAAATGGGCATTTTAGTAAGCTTTTGAGAGTAGAAGATGTGGTGCAGTGACAGAACGCTCGACTGGCGAGATCGAGTCCCGGCGAGACACTCAACGCAGGAAAATAATTATATTATCATATTGATTAATTGTGGTGGTTATCTATGCGCAGTGTTTGATTGGTTATGCTGTTTGCGCTGCTTGTTTGGTCTTGCATATCGAGGTTCAAGTGAAATAAATAAATTTTTGGCTTGGGGTATTGCGTGCTGGCGCCAGCCATGTCCGCGCCTGTACAAAGTATATATCGTCGTTACTACGGCAAAATGAGCCACAGTTCGTATAAAATATGTATGCCTGCTGTGACTCGTTTTACAGTTGCATTCGCACCCTATAAACTATGGAATAAGCGAGAATCACGTGTGTTTTGTAATGATTGTGACTCGTTTTGCTTTAGGGGCTTATATTATTCAATAAATTCTATTTTGCTTGGTCGTTTACGGCGGCTGATATACCCCTCCTCCAAATCAGACAGGCTGCCTACCCATGTTGCTTACTGTATTTTGTTGTCTTGTTATGTTTTGCTATTGCTTGTTTTAATGTGATTAAAATCTCCCTTAATTTATCGAGCTTGAAATTTAAAAGAATTGCATCGTTGACGAACTTTTAAGACGAATATCGTCGTTACTACGGCAAAATGAGCCAAAGCTCGTATAAATTGTGAGTGCCTGTGACTTATTTATATTTAAAACACGACGCTATTAACTACAGAATGAGTCACAGTCACGTGTGTTTTATAATGACAGTGGCTCATTTTGCCGAAGTAACAACGATATATACTACAGCAAGGCTCTCTTAATATTTGGGTGCATTGACAAGTCAATATACGCATCCCATTTCGTTTTTACGTATGTTTTATGTTAAATTTGATTATGATAATTACTAGTGATAGGCAGTTCCGGATGTTCCGGGCAGAATTTGGAATTCCGGTTCCGGTTTCTGTTCCGGATTTTGGAAAAATCTCCATTCCGGTTCCGGGGGTTCCCCAGTTCCGCTCATCACTGATAATTACTGTTTTAGGACAGCCTAACCGATTTGATGTCCAAGGTAAAGCTGAACAGTCCCTGCGGACCTCCGGGAGATCCCCAGGTCGGCGGCCACCCCGGAGGAAACTCCAATCAAACCGTATATTTTACACCCAATACTGCCGGGGGCGACATGTCCCTGGACAGCAATGACCCCTCTGCAGGCCACCACGCGGACGCCCCGACGGTGCCGGTCTCCATCGACGATGTAAGTGGGATTTTTTTACTTGTACCCTCTCATATCATGCTCCGTAGCTCTGACTATTAAAAACCAAAAAAGCTCCGGAGTCCGGAGTTCCACTCCCTTCCAGCCTCGAAATTAGACCCCTCCTCCCCATAGAAAAATCTAAAAGCCCCTCTTCCCTAATTTTTTTCATTTTCACACACTTTTTTTAATTTTACATTTTTGACGTCGTAGGTGGGATTTTAATTGTATATTCATACGAAGACATACAGAAAGGAGATTCACGCTGTTTCAGCCTCAAAAGTTCGGACCCCCTCCCCTCCTAGAAAAATCTAAAGTCCCCTTCCCTTAATTTTTCATTTTGACACCCAACCGAAATTCTCTAACGGACGCCCTGAAGCATCCTTTCCTAGCCAAATGTTGAGTATAAATTTAGTATGATACATTTGTAGCCAAAGCCAAACAGCACCTAATAAATAGTAATACGATTTTTTGATTTGCCTTGATTGTGAATAAATTGAGTTATTAATAGCAAAAAAAATTAAAAAGAAAACAGATGATTTTGTACGACTTTAGCCAAAGCTAGCTACTACGTAAATATTGCTAGCATTGTTAATGATGTTGGACAAAGAGTTTTTAACTATGGAGCAAATTGTTTTAGCTCCCACCTGATAAAAATATTAATTAGACAATTCGGGTATATAACTGAATTAAAATCGTTCCGACCTTAATTTCGGCCATTAGCTATTATTTTTGCCATGCGTAAAATTATGGAATGAGCTGCTTATAGCTGGAAAGATCGTCATGTCATGTCATCTGTCTAGCCATACACAATTTATTTCCTAACTATGCGCATAGAAAAAAATAGCAGCCAGTGGCCGAAATTAAGGCTGGCCGAATTTAATTCAGCTACCCTAATTGTTTAGTATTTTATGTACATTTCGTATAAATTGTGTTTTTAGATAAAGAAAGAGTGGGGAGATCCGCTCGGTCTCCCACCGCCTTCCAACGCCAAGTCGGCACCGGCGAGCGCCAAGCCCTTAGCGGGCGCCGCTAGACCAACTCCCGGTAGCAAACCCCCCGGACGCGCGTCCGCACCCGGAGCCGCCGGTGCGAAAAAGACACTGCCCGCCAAGCCGTCGGGTACCGGCGCCGCTGCCAGGGCTAGTGCCGGGTCCACCGGGCCCGGCCGGGCTGCCCCTTCCGCCGCCGCCGCCGCTAAGAAAACGACCACTCCTGCTGCAACTAGTGCCAAGTCGGCACCGGCAGGCGGCAAACCGGCACCGGGCGGAACCGCCAAAGCTTCCGGAGCAGCCGCCTCCAGAACCGGAGCCGGTACAGCGCCCTCCGCCGCCAAGAAAGCGCCGCCACCGGCCAAATCCACGGGCATGGCCCGCGTGGGAGCGGCTGCGACCAAGGGCTCCGCAGGCGCGGTCAAACCCAATGCTGCAACTCCGGCAGCCGCCAAGTCAGCCCCGGCTGCGGCCGCTAAAAAGGGCCCGGCTGCCTCGGGCGCCCCGGCCAAAAAAGGGACCGGGGCAGCCGCCGCTCAGCCGCCGGCGCTGACCGCACCGGTCTGGGTGGACGTGGCGTACATTCCAGTCGGGGCAGACAAGGATTTCTTCCGCCTGATCAGGGCGCGCTATTACGTCATCAGCGCCCTGGAGCCGCCCAAGGAGACCCTTCAGGCTCTACTGGAGGGCAAGAAGCTATGGCAGGCACCCCGCACTCCGACCCACTTGATTCCCACCTACGACAGCCAGAGTCTACACCTATGGATGCACTTGAATCAGGATGATTTGGAGGCCCAGAGTGTGCAAGTTCTGCCGTCCGCGGCGCGATGCACGCTGAATTTGCAGGAGCACGGGGATGAGGATAGCACATGCGCGGCTTACCGACTGGAGCTGTGAATGACCTGAGGTTAACGCCTTTCTAAGTAAGCTTAGAATTATTAATTTGGGACATATAAATAATAACGTGGAATCCAAGGGTACTTAACATTTCACACTAGGATTTTTAAATTTTAAGAAAACCTCCTACCTAGCAATTCATCCATCTAATCAAGTATTCAAATCAAGTTTTGTCTCCGGGTAATTTTTGTAGAAACTATATGGAGATTTTATAGTTGTTTGTTTTTGGAAAAATAACCAAAATTTATTGATACCGTTTTTCCAAAAAAACACCTTTATGAAAAAAAATAGTACGAGCATAAGGGTTGTATAAACTAGTTCTGAATAAGCGTCTTTTACTGTACAAGAGAAGGTACAAAAAGAAAAAAATAAAATTTGAAAAAATCTTAGTTTTCTTAGTTTCTTAAGTTTGAACCTATACTTCATTATGGGTGAAAACGGTCCGGGAAGCTAGGGGGGGTGGTTACCCGGGGTAAATCGAATTTTGAATTCTAGGAGAGGGGTCCGAACCCCCCCTAGCTTTTTAGGGGGGGTCGACCGGGGTTGCGAAATTTTGAAATCTATGGGGGGGGGTCAAGTGGGGTTTGGTGTCCAAAGCACAACAGTTTTAAACCACAATAACTTTAAAAATTGTTCTTTTTATAGGATAACCAGACCTGTGCACTGCCCCCATGGGGGTTTTATTGGGGGGGACAATTCTAAAACGGGGGGGGCAACTTTTTTGAAATGGGGAGAGAAGAGAGGCAAGCAGGGGAGAAAGAAAAAAAAGAGAAAAAAAAGAGAGAAAAAAAAGGGAAAAAAGGACAAAAAAGCGAAAATAAGGTAAAAATAGGTCTAAATGGCTTAAAATACATTGAAATAGGCTAAAAACTTCAAAAAATTCGCGATGATGATAGATCAAAAATGGCGTCATAATTTTAGGGTACTTCTTCATTTTTTGGTGGGGGGCAATAAAACGGGGGGGGGGGGGGCATTTCCAGACCGTGCACAGGTCTGGAATAACACTACATTTTATTGAAAAAAAACCCCATATTCTGGTGTAAAAATAGTGTAAAAACATGAATATGTGTTAAGAATTTACGTTTTTGGAAGAAAATTAGTATAAAAACTGGATTCATAATTTTTGGGTACTTTTTCCTTTTTTACCGCGGAGGTGGGGGGCAAATCCTCTAATAAAGCGGGAGGCATTTTCATACCGTGCACAGGTCTGTTCCATTCACAGCATATCGTCGTTACTACGGCAAAATGAGCCACTGTCATTGTAAAATACACGTAACTGTGACTCATTCTGTAGTTAATAGTGCCTGTTTTAAATTTCAAATGAGTCACAGGCACACACATTTTATACGAATTCTGGCTCATTTTGCCGTAGTAGCGACGATATGTGAACTCGTTTTCGAGAAAAAAAATTTAAAATTTTCAAAATGTCATATTTTTCAACTTTTGAATTTAAAATAGGCAAAAAAAACAACTTTTTTATGCTAATTTTTGGCGTAAATTTCACTAAGACCTTCAAATTTGAGTTTTGAGTTGTATTTAAGGAGATATGGGGGTGTTTTTTTTCGAAAAAAATCAGGTGTTATTTTGTTCACTTACCTATATAATCTTTAAAAAAAACAATTATTAAACCTTTAATGGTTTAAAAGTATTTTGCTTCGGACATTGTACCCCACCTGACCCCCCTCTCTCTAGGTTTCAAAATTTTCCACCCCGGATGGACCTTCTTCCCTGGAACCCCTCTCCTAGATTTTAAAATGTCATTTACCCGGGGTAAAGAAAGACGCCCATTTGTTTTAAGGGTGGTGCGACCCGAGGTGCAAAATTTTGAAATCTAGAGGGGGTCAGGTGGGGTCCGGTGTCCAAAGCAAAACAGTTTTAAACCATAATAATTTTAATAATTGTTATTTTTATAGGATAATACTATGACATTTTATTGAATAAAAAGCGATATTCCTTCTGGTATAAAAAGGGTGTAAAAACATGAATTAAAAATTTACGGTTTTGCAAGAAAATTTAGTATAAAATAAAAAGTACTTAAAATTTTCCCGAGAGGGGAGGGGCGGGGGGGGTCAGAATTTAAATTCTGGAAGGGGGTAAGAGGTAAAAAATCCGGAAGTTTGGGGGGAAGGAAAGGTGGCCCCTAGATTTCTGTGTAGGGAGGGGGTCCCAAAATTTTGAGGCTGAGAGGGTGAACCCCACCCTGCCCCCCTGTCTCACCTATGTACTTCATAAAAATTGCTACACGATGATATGTTTTACTACTTTGAAGTGCTTTAATATATCAGTTTATGTTAAATAAATTTTGGTTTTCTAATTAAACGTCACAATAGTTAGAAATCATCTCAATAGTATTTTCATAAACAATGAATTAGAATTAGAAAAAATAAAGTTAAAATTTTAAACAATGAATTAGAATTAAAAAAAATAAAGTTAAAATTTGTGCTTTCAAACTAATTTTAAACCTACATAGGTTTTTTTAATGTTTTGGTTGTAAAACTATTTAAAATTTAAAAAATAATTTGGAAAATCCACTCCATTCCAAACTTTTAAGTTAAACATTTTCTGTAATTGAAACATTAAAAAACTGGGAACTAAGCGCGCCAGCAGCGCCGTACTTACCAAGCGGCAAAAAACTAAAAATCCCCAAAAACCGCTTTTGCTTTTGTAATTTTAAAAAATTTTGAAGAGAAGGGGTCGAGATTTTAAACCAATAAATATTTGAAATATTTTAAACCGTAAAATATACTAGTCGCGTGTTTAAAAATAATATACGCGTGTCGCGTAGAGTGTTTTAACTAAAAAGCTCGAAAATGCAATAAAACAGACTTTTTGACCTAAAATTAGCTTTTTACCTATTTTTCCTTCAAAATAAAAAAATGATAAGAACTATGGTTACGAGATGAAAGAGCGAGTGGTTGTTGTGCAGGGTGTAAAATTTCATGCATATATCAAACTCTATAGGCTCAAAAATACTGATATTCCAAACACAGCATAGGTGAACTTATTTTAGAAAAAAAATTTAAAACTTTGAAAAATGTCATATTTTTAAAATTAAATTGAATTCTTTAAATTAAACTTTTCAGTTTTTTAAGCAGAGCAGATTGATATGGGAATGTCCCTTTTTTTGGAAAAAATCGAGTGTTTTTTGTTAACTTACCTGTAGCCTTTTTGTACAAAATCGTACCCACTAAGGGGGGTGCTGATAAGAAAACTGATACTTTGCTGACATAGTAGTTACACGACGTACCTTAGCTTAGAGATATTATTTACGCCTAGGATAAGCCCAGAGTAATAAATTGAATTCAGAGTAATATAAAGCTCGTGAATAAACAAACATTCATTACATTAATTCTTTAAATTTATCAAAAAAGACAAAGTTTTGTGAAGTACTTGAATAAGAGCAGGGAAAAAAGTTAGTAGAAGGGCAAGAAGTCATTCTTGTAGTCGATACAAATGCTGACATCATTTTTTTTCAATTATAATTCATACGGTTACAATTTTTTCTGTCTTAAAAGATGGTTTTTTAGATGTGAACCGCAACGTGAAACTAATATGGCCAACGTCAGAAGGAACTGTTTTGTTATTATTGCGATATTATGGAGCGAATTGATCTTTTCTAACTGACACTAAAATCACTGTTAATTCTAAGCTTATGCGTGTACTATTTTCTGCAACGATTTATACCGAATTACGGCTTCAATCAAGCGAAATTTATTTTTATTGTTACACTTTTTATGATGCGACGCATAATCATAGTAGCACTTAAATCAACTCTCGACAATTGGCATTTTTATTCTTCGATTATGGAACTAATTGTATTCAGTACAGTACAGTACCATGGAAATATAAACAACACTTTTATCATAATTGTTATAAAATTAATATTTTAATGAATTTTTTTATAATTTGTAAAATTTGTATGATATTAATGGTGCGGATGGTTGACATAATAATGTAAACTATCTATAAACACATAGTAGTGATAAGAAAATATTTTTTTAATACCTTGCTAAGCGCAAAAAAATTATGGTAGTTTGGATTTGAGCCTAAATTATTTATGATCAGCTTACATAATCTATTTTAACATAAGCTGCCCAGAAAAATTTCTAGTTTTTTTCCCAGTGTTATGTGTTCGTCTTCCCTCTCGCTAAAAGTAGGGATTTTTTAAAAGTAGAGAAAAAAGAAGGAAAAAAAGGCGAAATTTAGGTAAAAATAAATCTAAAATCACTTAAAAAGCATTGAAATAGGCTAAAAACCGCAAAAAATTTTTTGCGATGATGACGTCATAATAGGTCAAAAACTCAAAAATAAATGGCGCCATAATTTTTTAATACTTTTTCATTTTTTGGGGGAGGCACAGCCACTAATATTCCGGGGAGTAACATTTCCAGGCCGTGCAAAGGTCTGTGTATGCAATTAAAAATCTTAAAAGCACCCCAAAATCTTAAGGGTGGTTCACACCAAAGTGGTAAGTGAGAAGTGACGCGCTCCGCTCCCGTTTTCATCATTACACCGTCGTTTTTCATGTGCTGTGAGCGCGTCACTTGTCAGCTGCCACTCCGGTGCACGGAGAAGAACAAGGGGGAGGGGAGGGGGGGGCGGGACAGAGGCACCCCCCCCCCCCAGACAAACCCCCAAAGCCCCCCCAACCAAACCCCCCCCCCCCCCCCCCCCCCCCCCCCCACCAAAACCCAACAAACCCAGCCAAAGCACAAACAACACAAAACCAAAAAAAAAAACAAAAACCCCCCCCCCCCCCAAAAACGCACCCGCCCCCAAAAAGCCAGCCCCCGCCCCCCCCAAACCCCACCCAGCCCCCCCGCCCCCCAACACCAAAACCCCCCCCCCACCCCCCCAAAACACCACCCCCCCCCACCCCCCCCAAAAAAACCCCCACCCCCCCCCCCCCCCCCCCCCCCCCCCACCACCCCTCAACTAGCACTAGCCTAAAATGTTAAAAGTGGGCTGTGGGGTAACTGACTTAAATTCGGACAGGCTTTAATTTCGGCCACCGGCTGTTATTTTTTGTCATGCTTAAAATTATCAAATAAACTGCGTACGGCTGGATAGATCGCCATGTCGTCTATCTAGCCGTGCTAAGTTCGTTTGATAAATATACACATAGCAAATATAACAGCCGGTAGCCGAAATTAAGGCCTGGCCGAATTTAAGTCGGTTATCTACCCTACCTGCTAATTTTAATATTAGAGGTATAATATGTTTATAGTAACCCCGTCCCGCTTTTAAACTCACCCAGTTTTGACTTCAACGATATCACTATCAACATGTAATTTTATTTAAGTATCATTTTCGGCTTAGCTACAAAAGAGGTGTTGTGCATTGCTTTATAGAACTGCCCTGCTTAGTGCGTAGCTTTATTATCGTATTTTTTCAACTGGTTGGAACTGAAAACGAATTAATGGGTATATGGAGTAGACGGATGCTTTTTTTAAATCTGTTTTCTCGAAAGGAATTTGTCTGTTTAGAGCTTTTTTGTGTGAGCAAGGTAACATTTTTAATTGAACTTGGTGCGTTAAATTGTGGTACTCGATATGCATTTGGATGGAAATGACGAGAAATGGATAAATATTTGTTAGCTGCAAGCTATTGTGGAAGGAACTGGTATTGTAAATATTAATATTTTCCTTTGGATGGACAGTTAACATATGTCTTTGACTTTAAATTCATGATTTTCCCAAAAAAAATAATTTCGTAAAGAAAAGCGTACCTTAGATACCGTTAGATAATATTTGATTATGTTAGTTGTTGTTTTTTTTTTATAATTTTTATATCTAAAACTTCGCTTTGTTATTTATAATTTTTCAGTAATTAGTGGGCTTGTTATATTGAAGACATACTAACGCTTTGCGATCGTTTATAAGAAATTTAAGATGAGTATAGTAAAGTTAAACTTAAACTATTAATATTGTATACCTAATGATTTTTGCAAGAATTGAGAAGCTAAAAAAACTAAAAAATTTCTTTGACCGTGACGGCAATGAAATATTTTACAAAGTTTAGTTTTTGCTTATGAATCCTTATTGGGGAGATTAAAGTATTGCAACCGGCAATTTTAGTGTCTGGGGTTGTCTTCTAACTTTGTAAATTTGAAATTTTAAGTTTAAATTTAAAATTTTGAAATTTTTAATTTCCAAAACCCCTGATTTAATCTTGTTTCCACAAATAAATAGGTTTATTGGGAACAGAATTTTTTTTTAATTTTGTTTCGAATTGTTTTTATTAATTGTTATTTTATTATCAAGATTTAGCTTTCATTTAACGAATTTAACATGTTGTTTTTAATTTGCTTTGCTTGTTATTTTGCTTTAGTTAGGCCACATGGTTCTGTATATACCGAGTGCATATAAGTCTGTTATCTTAACTGGTGAAAAAAATGTGTACACCAGTTTGTTGATGTCGGTAATATTAAAACTGCTTTTAGCTACAAACCGCTTTACAAATATACGGAGTAACGTTTACTGTTTTTTAAATGTATTTAAAAAAGCAGTTTGGTGCATGCTTTTGTTGGACAGATTTTGCATCAATAAGTGTATTTGCGAAAATTAACGGGATCAACTCGTAAATGTAATGTAGTCGGGAATATTAATCATTTAACGAATTTTGCGTAATGACAGTGTAAACGAGCTTTATGTTTAAGAATTATTAAAGTAAACACTCTCGCACACTGATGTATTCCACCATTATCAAAAACCTGCTATTATTAACCTGCTATTATCAAAAATATATAATAAGGAAAAATGAGACACTTAGAACAAACTGCTTGAAAAAAGACCTTTTTTTCAAACAGTTTGTTCTAAGTGTCTCGTTTTTCCTTTATTATATATTTTTGCTATTATTATATAAATTTTGCGTGTGTTTTTTTTTGCTCTTAACGAAACTCGTAATAATAATTTGACGATACGTGAAAAGTATGTGTTTTATTGTTTCAAAATTTTTAATTAACAAATAAAGAATAATGTCAAATCTTGTCCCGTTGGCTCCTGTATAGCCAGGTTTTTATGCAGTCAACAACTGAAATTTTTTCTCCAGTCCCTAAAAAAAGGGTATCTAATGTTGAAGCTAATTCTACACCGGAAAGAAACGAAACCCCCTGCACCTGCCTGGCTAACAGATATAACCTATGAGAATATCGTTTTCCTCTAAGTGCAATTGCTATTTTAATTTTTTTTTTTGACACAATTGTGTTACATAAATACTTTATAACTAACGGATTACTTGTATAAATTTTGGTCAGAACCAATAACTAATATGTTTAAAGGTTTTTAAAATTTTGCGTGGGTCCCACCCCACCCCTCTATCTATCAACCCTTTTCCTTTTTACCCGAGCACAACGATTTACTTTTACCGTTTTGGTTGGTAACAATTTATTTGATTAAACTTAGTGATTCGAAACAATTTCTCTAGTTGCATTTATATCTGTGTACTTAAAACTATTCTGTTTTGTGCTTTGAAATTGAGCTCTGTTATGTGATGTGTATCTTCGTTCGTATTCTTCTATCGGTTTAATAGTGTTTGTGTATTTTTGTGCACTATTATTGGGTAATATTTTAAACGATTATGGCGTGAAAAATATTTTATTTGGGGTGGGGTTTTGTTAACAGATTTTGAATCTTTAAATACCCGCGTTACAGCTATAATATTATTAGAAGTGAAGAATGACATTTGTTTTTATTTTAGCGAAACTACAACAAGATTTTTTTTTAAATTTTAGCTCGCTTGGCTGTACAACAGAAGAAATACCCGTAGTTCTTTTGTTAAATACACCTTTCATCCAAGTTTTAAATTATTCGTTTTTAAAAACGGTAATTCCAGTCGTTACTATTAAAGCTGTTTTTAAAGCTCAAAATGAAGAATGGACGAATAAAATATTCGAAATCGTCGTTACTCTGACATAAAGAGTCACAATCAGTATAAAATCATCGTGACTCTGACTCATTTTGTTTAGATTAATTGTGTGTGAAGATATAAAAAGAGTCACAGTTACGAGTATTTTACGACGCATCTGGCTCATTGTGTCAGAGTAACAACGAAATGCCAAATTCCGAATGTACCGCGCCCACCTATGTATTGTTTTAGCATTGTGTTTACTATGTGCTTTAAGTATTTATCTTCAAAGAAGTAGCTGGTATTCGTAAAACATGTTTTTGTTGTTGAATTTAAAATTTTAACCGAACGCACTTCCTTATAAATACATAATATGATATATCTTTAAAATTTTTTTTTTAATTTTTGACTTATTTGATCCTAATTGTTTCTTAGAATAATTAAATTGTGAAATTTTAGAGTAAAATTTTGTTTTGGCCCTTACAATGCTACCTAAACTTTAGGAAGCAATTTAAATTTTCTCATGGGAAGTGAGTGATTTTAACTGAAGTAACCTTTTTATTTGTTTATGATATGCATTTATATTTGCGTTTCTTTATTTAATAGACTAAAAATATCGGTGCTGGAAATTCTTGTTACATAAAGTGATAAAAATAATTTTGTTAGGTAGCTGCTGGCTATTCCAAGTTTTTAACTGAGGCATACATGAGCGCGAATGGTTATGAAAAAGGAAAGATTAAAGGTTGGTTCATACTTATGTAAAAACGTCCTTTGGACTTTGTCCAAAGGACGTTTTTACATAAGTATGAACCAGCCTTTATTGATTCTCAGAAAGGTCGTTTACTCTCCGTACTGGGGAGCAATTTTTGCTAACTTAAAGAATATGCAAATAAGATCTAAATAATTTTTTTTAATAAAAAACTGTATGAAGGATTGCTGGTAGAAAATTACAAAAAAATAAATCAATTGTTGGATTTATTTCTTTCCCATTCCCTCTAGCTCTAAATATGGTTCTAATTTCACACTTAGGACCAACTTGCCCATGTATGGACTCGGATTCTTAACTATTTAACTTAATTTAAGATTTGCCAAAAGATATTGTTATTTTACCATCAAATTGTTCTGTATTAAAGAGAGAATGTATTGATAATAATAATACTCGAAAAAACCCTAACCTTTTCGTGAAAAATATATGGCACATAAGTAAATTAATATTTGCGTTCATTATTTCAAAATTATTTACTTAAAAAACTTAGTCTTTTTAATATAGAAAATTTGTAGTTATTTTTAGTTAAATTATTAATATAATTGTAAAAGTTTAATTTAATCTTGAGGTGTATTATTAACCCATAAAATTTTTATCATCCTTAGACGGACTAAATACTGTTTTTTACAATATAAAAACTACAAAAAACCCAGGGGGGTTTGTACAAGGCTCAAACTGCTTCCTGCAACGCAACCCGCTATACATTCGTAATAAAACAATAATATTATTAATAAAAAATTGAATATGTGTTGTAACGAACATTCTCTCATTTTATATTCTTGAATTTATACTTTTATTAAATTTATTCTGTTGTCGCGTGAAGTCGCCTTTTCCTTTTTATGTTTTCGCATTGCTCATATGAGAACGAATTTTCACATTATAACTGTTAAATTAATAAACTTTTTTTTAGCGTGTTAATGATTTTGCTTGCAGTCTACACTACACGCATAATAAATATAGAGTCAATCAATTCTTTTAATATCTTTGCAAAAAAGTGTAACCATCAAAATTTAGATAAATTTAGCTGAGCTCCATGAAATGTTGTAGTATTGAATTGACTATTATAATGACAAAACAATTTAAAATCTTGAAGCAGAAAGGATTTAATATTAAAGTTTAAAATACTTTATTTTAAAAATTATTATCAAATTGCTTGATTTGGAACAAAAAAGCGAGTTTTTGGTGACGTGCAAAATCCCCATAAAAATAGTGAAGATCCGGATTCCCACCCAAAAAATAAAAAAGTAAAAAAAAATTAAAAAAAAACAATAATCAAAAATCAAAAAAACCAGCAAAGCCAAACAAGCAAAAAAAAGTTTGTGAGTTTTTTCCCCCCCGGCACAACTAACAACTTGGTATTTATCTATCTCCTTTAGCAGGCTGATCGATTCCAGTTATTTCAAACGATGCCTTGCTGAAGAAAAAAACGTCAATATAGAAGTTTTATCCGATGAAATTTACAGCGTCTGACTACTATGATAACCGGAGAAACTTGGTATAAGACAATATTGTAAGTGTTTTATAAGTTCAAAAAAGCCGGAAACAGACGTGGGAGCAGTGGCGTGCCCAGGATTTCATTTGGGAGGTCATGGAGAAATACTAACCCTGATGGGGGTCTGAGAAGCGGCAGCCCACCCCCCAGAAAAAGGGGGTCTCGAGGGGGGCAGAACTCTTAGTCAGGGGGTCCGGGGGAAGACTGCTCCCCGCGGGAGAAAATTTTTTATTTAAAGCAGTAAAACACTTGGAAATTTTGATTCCAGCTGAAATTTATTACAAAATTTAACGTATTTTATCCCTTTAAATTTAAAACATACGTTTAAAACGTTAAAAGCTTAATTATATTTATAGTAGTTTTTATACTATTGAACGACATAATCGATTTGAAATTCAAAAAACTAAAATAAACTTTGAATTTAAAATACCCGCAAAGCGGGAAAAATTTGGTTTTTTGACTATTAATATGCTTTTGGAATGCATCAAAAAAGTTTCTGTTGTAATATTAAAAAAAAATTTTCTCTCCAAAAATTCAAAAAACGTAATAGTGCCTTCTTTCTTATGAAAAATTTCGGGAGTGGGGGCGGCCGCCCCTCTGCCTCCCTCCCCCCTGGCACGCCTTTGCGTGGGAGTACAAAAATTTTAGTACTAAAGTATTATAAAACTATAACCAAAGGCATACATGGGCAAGTTGGTAAAGAAAAAATAGGTAAAAAATGCTAATTTTAGGTCAAAAAGGCCTTTTAATTGCATTTTTGAGCTTTTTATTGCTTAAAACATTATTTTGACCTCAAAACTTCAGTTTGAGGCAGTTAGAAATCATTTTAAAGACTTTTTTTATTTTTATAAAATTGGGGTGGTTAACCTTTTCTCCCCCCCCACTTCTGAGTGGGGGGGGGGTTAAACAAACCCCCCCTTTTTTTTCTCAGAATTTGGGGGTAGGGGGAGTTAACAACCCCCCCCAACCCCTCCCCCCCGTGCCCACGTATGAAAGGGTGCCATTCTAAAGAACAATTTTCAAAGTGTGTTATTTTGACGATGTCTCGATCCCTGTTCCTATATGAAATGTGCTTTCTTGTGAAAAAATTTCTGGATGGAACGTCGGACGGAAACTTTTTTTATTGTTTAAATTGCTCATTTTAGATCGTTAATTAATCTACTTTTTTGAACCGTATCAAATTTTAAAATTTTTATGCGTTCAAAACAATTATTAAAGGAAAATACAACAACTTGTAAACAAGCGCTTTGTAAACGCTTTGTAAAAACTTTTTGGGTATTTTTATGATATTTTTATCTTTGTGCAAATATGGATTCCAAACGGGTGTTTCATATTCCAGTAGAAGACGGGTTTAAGTAGTATACGTCTTAAAGCATAGGTGGGTAGCCTTTCAGGTTTTTGAGGGGTATGCCCCAGCCCCGAAATTTAGGTAGGAGTGTTCCAAAAAATGTTTGGGGAATACCCCAAATATCGCATTTTTAATGTTTTAGTACTGTTGGAACCCTTACATTTTAAGGGGGAGATGTCCGGAATACCCCCAAATTATAGGGGGTGTCGGAAGTTTCCAGATTTTTGGGGGTATTATAACCCACCCCCTGTCCAGCTATGACGTAAAGTAATATAAAAAATTTTTGTCCAAAATGCGCGGAGCAGAAGATACACTTTGGACGCAGTTTTGTGAGCTACATACGTTTTTGCAGTGGAGTGAAAATTTTTAAATCTTCCGAGATAGTAATACAGAGATCTTTACCATGGTTGACACAGTTTCATAGGTGAGAACGGTCCGGGAAGCTAAGGGGGGGGGGAGTGGTTACCCAGGGTAAATTCAACTTTGAATTCTAGGAGGGGGTCCCAGGGGGGTCCGGACCCCCTATCTTTTTAGGGGGGAGGTCGACCCGGGGTGCGAAATTTTGAAATCTAGAGGGGGGTCACGTCGGGTCTGGTGTCCAAAGCGAAACAGTTTTAAACCATAATAACTTTAATAATTGTTCTTTTTATAGGATAATACTTCATTTTATTGAATAAAAAGCCAGGGACGTAGCCAGAGTTTCATTTTGGGGGGGGGGGCGGATTGTAGTACAAAAAAAAATTTCGGGTGGGGGGCTCCGCCTCCCCCGAAATTTGGGGGGGGGGGGGCGGAGCCCCCCTTAATTTTTGAAAACGTTAAAAAACAGGGATAAACGTAGATAAAGCTGTATAATACACTGTTTTTGGCCTAATTACCTATTATCTAATGTTTTTAGCGGTAAAAACATGTTTTCTTAGTTAAAAATTACATAAGCACACATTGGCAGAGCCTGGATTTTACAAAAAAGGAATTTAGAGACGTTAGTTTCAGACCCCTTGGCTAAACTCACATTGTAAACCAAAGCACATGAGCAGCATAGCATCTCGGCTCCATGTTTTCTAGGGTACCTACCTATATGAAAAAAATCCGAGCCAATGCTATAGGCGGCAGGAAAATTTAGGAGGGGGGGAGGTACATAAATCAACCAATATGATTGTTTGTTTTGCTTTCTGTGTAGTACTTATTACTTATAAAATTATTGTACTAACTTTGAAATAACATTAGCATCAGGCAACATAAATAACGAGACATATATGTATGTATACTATAGAAAGTGACCGCTGAGCGAAGCGAAGCGGAACAAATTTTTGGTTTTTGGGGGTCCATTGGGGTACTAAAATTATTTTAAAGTTTGGCGCCGAGCGATTAGCGAGGCGCTAGAAAATTTTGAGTTTTTAGCCTTTGAAAACCCCCAAATTTTACTATCTGGCGACCATTTCGGGGAGGGGGCGGCCGCCTCCCCCGCCCAACCAATATCCTTATTTTTCCTCCTGCCCGACCGTTTCGGGGGGGGGGGCGCCCCCCCCCCCCCCTGGCTACGTCCCTGTAAAAAGCGATATTCTGGTGTAAAAAGGGTGTAAAAACATGAATATGTGTTAAAAATTCACGTTTTTGGAAGAAAATTTAGTATAAAAAGTACCTAAAATTTTCCCGAGGGGGGAGGGGAGGTCAGATTTCAAATTCTAGAGGGGGGTCAGGGGTAAAAAATTCGAAAATTTGGATGGAGGGGGGGGCCCTAAATTTTCGTCTAGGGGGGGGTCCAAAATTTCGAGGCTAGGTATGGGGGTGGACACCACCCTGCCCCCCTTCTTACCTATGCAGTTAATAAGTTTATCAGCAAAATGCAAAATAATTATCTTTTTTACATTTTAGTCGTAAAAGAAATAATAGACCATTTTTCAAAAATAATTCTAAGCTGCCAGTTATCAGACCAAGTGAAAGACATAAGAATTTTGAGTACAAAACGAGCAAAAAATTTTAGTGTCACCCTCAAACATTTTGCTTTACAATTAGAAAAAAGAGATTTGGGAGGTATACACAGTAAAAAAAGAAGGGGTCCCGAAATACTACCTTGTGTCTGTGTGTGACACGCCGCTTTTTACGGAAATTTGATGAATAAATAAATGACTTTGATAAATGATTTTGAATTTTAACAGCTTGGCGCCGATTCGATAAAAATTATTTTGTTCAAGCTGTTCTGTTTGTTTGTTTGTTCGGTGTAGTGTTTCGGGTTTCGGTAAAAATAGCTGTTCGATGTGGTTTATTAAGTGTACAAGATTACAATACGCTTCGGTGCATAAATTCAAGTTAGTTTATCATGCTGCACTGGCCCGTATGGTGAGTGCTAGTATTGTATAAGGTGATATGAACAGCGATTTCTATTTTGTATGGGGAGATTAGGACGCCTAACAAACAAACAAACAAACAAAAAAGGAACGTTTTGGAGACGAGCTAGGATTTCGGTGTGCGGTGTTGCACTACACACAAATTTTTCAAAACTGGTCTTGAAAGGGGTTGCTCTACAAAATTGTCAAAATACTAAAACGTTAAAAAAAATTAAAAAGTGGTAAAAATTATTTTTTTGACTTTAATTTGAAGTATTTTAAAATTAAACTATAAAAGTTAATAAAAAAAGCATTAAAATCGTCAAGCTGCGCGAAAAAATGTCCGAATGTCTGAGTGGTGATACTTATTTTAAAATTTATCCCTAAAAATTTAAAAAAATATAAACCACAAAATTTTTGTCTCCGCCTCCTCAAAAAAAGTTGCCTGCCACCCCTCAGCCCACCCTTGGGCTTGGGCTACGCCTTTTGTACGTATATAGATGGGCGGTATTTTACCACGACCACCCTTTTTTTAGCATTTAAATTTTGGGATTCTCTTCCAACTCCCTCCCTTTCTAACACAAATCCTGCTCGACTTCAAATTTTCAAATAACTTTTACCACTTGAATTTCGCCTTTATGTAATCTCAGAACTGAACTATCTCCCTTGAGTAAATCTTCAGTTTTTTTAATTATACTATTTTTTATCCTAAAATTTCCGCCGAAACCCCCAACTTTTTAAAACAAATCGGTAATCCTTCATTCTCATGTAGTAAGTAAATTGAGGTCTGTGACATTGCAGACATGTGCACTGCCCCCCCCCCCCCCGGGGGTAAAACGGGGGGGGGCGTTACAAAATGGGGGGGGGGCCGGGGGGGGGCACTTTTTTTGAAACGGGGGGGGCAATAAAACGGGGGGCAAGCAGGGCGGAAAGAAAAAAAAAAGAGAAAAAAAGGAGAAAAAAAGAGAAAAAAAGAAGGGAAAAGGGAAAAAAGGGACAAAAAAAGCGGAAATAAGGTAAAAATAGGTCTAAAATGGCTTAAAATACATTGAAATAGGCTAAAAACTGCAAAAAATTCGCGATGATGGCGTCATCATAGGTCAAAAATGGCGTCATATTTTTAGGGTACTTTTTCATTTTTTGGCGGGGGGGGGGGCAATAAAACGGGGGGGGGGGGGGCAAATCCTCCAATAAAACGGGGGGGGCATTTTCAGACCGTGCACAGGTCTGGACATTGACATGTGTTCGCAACTGTTTGAATCCTTTTAATTTTTTGGTTGGAAAACAAGGCAAAAAAAATAATAAATGTACTAATGATGAATTGAAAATCATAATGAATGTTGAATCGAACACTTAAAATTTATGATAAAAAATCAACTTTGTTTGAAATTCTGACCACCCTCTGCCCTGACTTTTCTCTAGATTTCAAACTGGTCTATCACGGGTCGACACCCCCGTTCCAAAAAGGGCTATTTGCTCGGGGCAGCACCCCCTAGCTTTCCCGTCCAGGCTCATCTATTAATGGCACCGTATGCAAATTATTTATTTCATGAAATTCATGAATTAATTAAGCTATAAAAATACCATGTTTTACTCAATAATTTAGTGTTAGTTCAGACCTGTGCACTGCCCCTCCCCCCGGGGTTTAAACGTGGGGAGGGGCAATTCCAGCACGGGGGGCAACTTTTTTGAAACGGGGGGCAATAAAACGGGGGGGGGCCAGCAAGGGGAAAAAGAGATAAAAAGGAGAAAAAAAGAGAAAAAAGAAGAGAAAAGGGAAAAAAGGGACAAAAAAGCGAAAATAAGGTAAAAATAGGTCTAAAATGGCTTAAAATATATTGAAATAGGCTAAAAACTGCAAAAAATTGGCGATGATGGCGTCATCATAGGTCAAAAATGGCGTCATAATTTTAGGGTACTTTTTCATTTTTTGGTGGGGGGGGAAAAAAAGGGGGGGGAAATCTCCAATAAAATGGGGGGGCATTTCCAAACCGTCGTGCACAGGTCTTTTAATTAATCCCGGGGATCAATTGCGCGCAAAAGTGGGCAGGGATTTTGAAGCTGGGTTATACCCGTAGATGAACAAGAGGGGGTAGGATGGGGTCCACCCCCTCCCTCAATAGCCTCGAAATTTTGGGGGTGCCCCTTAGAAAAAAATCCAGGAAACCACCCCTCACCCCAAATTTTCGAATTTTTTACCCCTGACTCCCCTCTAGATTTTGAAATTTGATCCCTCCCCTCCTCCCTCGAGAAAATTTTTAGTACTTTTTTTATACTAAATTTTCTTCCAAAAACGTAAATTTTTAACAAAAATTCATGTTTTTGCACTCTTTTTATACCAAAATATCGCTTTTTATTCAATAAAATGTAGTATTATCTCATAAAAAACTATGATTAAACTTTTAATGGTTTGAAAGTATTTTGCTTCGGACATTGGACCCCACCTGGCTCACCTCTAGGTTCAAAATCTTCCACCCCGGGTCAACCTCCATGGAAATCTAGAGGGGTTCGACCCCCCTAGAACCCCCCAGATTTTGAAATGTCATTTACCCAGGGTAAACACCCCCCTAGCTTCGGTGACCGTGTTCATCTATGGTTATACCCCACAAAAAAATCCCGATTATAGCCGACAGCCCCCCCCCCTAAAATTTTGGGATACCCCGGACACCCCCCTAAAATTTGGAGGATCCCGGTACTAAAAACGCCAAAAATGAGGTATTTGAGGTGTATATCAAACAAAATTTTTGGAACACTCCTCCCCCAATTTCAAGGGTCGGGTGTACATACCCCCCAAATCCGGGAGGCTGCCCATCTATGACTGCGCGGTGATCAAATTTACGGGCGGCGGCGACCAAATGCTAGGGGTTATTAAATCTCAGAACACGCGGCAGACCACATCTGGAATCAATGTGACATTTAGATTTAACCAGGTTAGCTCCCCACCCCAGACCGTGTTCATGTATTTCATACTTCATTGCATTGCAAAGCATATTTCTATTGTTTTAATAAATTTTAATTAAAATTAAGAGTATAACAACCTGATTCAAGAATTACAGACAGTTAATCGTTTAAGATTTTACAGACAGTTAATCGTTTTAAAAATGATTAAGCAAGGAGAGCGGTGACCAAATTTGAAATTTAAACGTTATATTGCCAAAACGGCGCAACGGATTAATTTATTAGTTTGTAGCTTGGACTTGTTGTAAGTTGATCAACTTAGACTGAGTCTCAAATAAAGTTGTAAACAGCGAAACCACAGCAGACGGTGCTGTCAATTTTTCAAATTTATAGTTGTTTTTAACATGTACAATTACGATCAATTTTTTTTGAAACGGGGAGGGGACGTACAAAACTGATGATGTAAATTTTTTTCGAACTTTCTTTTAAAAGGAATATCATAAACCCCATGTTTAGATACTTATTTTAGACTGAGACTGATTTAATCTCAAAATTTTCGGAATTATTGATATTAACCCCTCACTAGCGCAACAACCTTTTTCCACCCATCTATTTTACAATCATATTATGAACTGCTTTAACGACTCATTTTGTGAAGACCAGATAACCATATTTCCAAAATAAGTCACTATTCAAGTTTGCTGGGACATAACCAGGGGGGCGGCCGCCCCCCCCCCCCCCAAACGGTCGGACAGGGGGAAAAATAAGGATAGTGCTTGTGCGGGTGGGGGGGGGGCGCGGTCGCTCCCCCCCCCAAAATGGTCGCCAGATAGTCAAATTCGGGGGTTTTCAGAGGCTAAAATATCAAAATTTTCTAGCGCCTCGCTAATCGATCGGCGAGAAACTATAAAATTGTTTTAGTACCCCAATTGAGCGTCAAAAATTTTTTCCGCTTCGCTTCGCTCAGCGGTGACTTTCTATAGTATAAATACATACATATATCTCACTATTTATCTTGCCTAATGCTAATGTTATTTCAAAGTTAGTACAATATTTTTTATAAGTAATAAGTACTACACAGAAACCAAAACAAACAATCATATTCTCCCCCCTCCTAAATTTTTTAGCCGCCTATAGCATTGGCTCGGATTTTTTTCATATAGGTAGGTAGGTACCCTAAAAAACATGGAGTCGAGATGCTGCTTGCTCATGTGCTTTGGTTTACAATGTGTATGTGAGTGTAGCCAAGGGTTCTGAAAGGTCTCTAAATTTCTTTTTTGTGAAATACAGGCCCTGCCAATGTGTGCTAATGTAATTTTTAACTAAGAAAACATGTTTTTACTGCTAAAAACATTAGATAATAGGTTATTAGGCCAAAAACAGTGTATTACGCAGCTTTATCTACTTTATCCCTGCTTTTTTAACGTTTTCAAAAATTAAGGGGGGAAGCTCCGCCCCCCCCCCCCTCCCCCAAAATGAAACTCTTGGTACGTCCCGGCAAGTTTCTAATGCTGCCTTCGATTCATTCTGGTAACGAAAATGTTAAATGGAGCTGTCAGCCGTCGTTTCTACGCGAATTTACCCATCGGCGCTTAAGCTAATGCTTGTTGATTATATTGGCTAAAATTGAAAAGCTTCCCCCCTCACACGCCCTTTGTTCCTGCAACACATATTGATATACGATCTTTATTCACTTTGCTCACCTGCCGCTTTTATTTTAAAAAAGCGGATTTTTTTTTCAGCGTTTTATATTACACATAACTACCGTTTGTTTCGGAGTAATATTTTATCCGGGTTGTCTTTTTTTTTTGTTTCTTTTTTATTGTATGAGTCTCGCGAGAAACAGATAGAAAGTTAGCTTTAGGATGGAATGAGATGACTTAAATACTTTCTCGGATTATCATTTTGCCTGAGCGCGTCTGTGTCTAATATGATTATTATTACAATTTACAGGTGAGAACGAATTTTGGAGTAAAATTACTGCTGCTGTACATATTTGTATTCAGGGGATTTATTTTTGGGAAAAGTGTATTCTGGACGGAGGGGGAAAGAAAGGATATTTTTTGAATATACTAACTAAATTAAAGAGGCCTTTCATGCACAAAATCAAGAGCGCCTGATTTCAGGGGTAGGGGAGGAGTTGCTTGCATTTGAAGCGTAGGTTGTTCCATAACTCCGTGTCTGCCCTTTTAATAAGTGATTTCAAGTTTTAAGCTTAATTTCAAGCTTGAATAAGATTGAAATATGGTTTAAGTTATTTTATTCACATTTTTAAGACTTCTTTAAAATTTTTAAAAGTTTTAAAAAAATGGTTTACAAATAAATGTTGACTAAATAATTTACGGCATTACATTTGACTTTTAATACTCACAAAACTAATAGAAAATAGGGCGGAGCTCAGGGGGTTGCTTCGAAGCTCCCAAAAATGGACCTCCACGCCAGAGGGACCTCCGCTCCGAGAAGCATCACTTGTGTATATGCCCAAAATATGGCAGATCACCGATATGTAGCTTTGAGGCGGCATTCATTAAAATTACATTTTTACTGGTTTTAAACTAAGCTTGACTTGTTTTGCCATAGTTTTATATATAATGTTGTTTGGCCTGTTTTATAAGCAGGGCCCGTATGCAGAAATGAGATGAGACTACAACTTAGTTACAATATTCCAAGATGTATTTACAAATGTTGGTACTAGGGTACGTTGAACAGAACAGATATTTAAAATTTTACCGTTTCAGATTCAGTCACTTTAGAGAAATAAGCCTCCGAAAAATGGAATTAAGCCCTAGTCACATTTCTGCATACGGGCCCTGATCATAGGTGGGCAGCCTCCCGGATTTCGGGGAGGGGGGTATGTATACCCGACCCCTGAAATTTGGGGGGGGGTGTCCCGAAATTTTTTTTCAGGTATACCTCAAATACCCCATTTTTAGCGTTTTTAGTACTGAGACCCCCCAAATTTTAGGGGGGTGTCCGGGGTATTCCCAAATTTTAGGGGGGTGTCGGCTATAATCGGGATTTTTTGGGGGTATAAACCCCCCTCAACCCTCCCCTGCCCACCTATGGCCCTGATGCTTGTGCGGATGGAATGAAACAAAAGCCTTATGCGCAAGCTGCTGCTTCCAGTTATGATACAGATTGACATTTCTCTGACACAAAGAGTTACAGTTTGTATAAAATCAACGTGATTTGACTCATTCTGTCATGGTAATGTAACGACGAATGATCGTGATTTTGCAAACGATTTTACATTACATACGACATAAATATCAATCATACACACAATTACAACAATTCTGGTTTGGTTTTTAACATCCAAACAAATGTCTATGTCGTGTGGGTGTTAAGCTTGCAATTCTACCGAAGTTTTGTAGATATAATATAATCGAAAAAGTAGTAGTTTATTTATGTAATATTGTATATGTTTTGTTTGTGCAACAGACAAAATGTGGGCACGACCATCAATCATTGTGTAATATGATCAGTTTTATTTATAACTGAATTAGTCTGAAAGTTTGGAAGTACGGTTAATATTGTATGAAATAAAAAATTCTTGATATCAGTTGGCGGAATCGATTAAGACTCGCCTGTTTACTGCTACCTACCCGAGTCGGTGTCAAAAAGTATGTCCAATTAAGCATTCAGGGGCAAGTTGGCCCGAAATGGGGGTTAAACCTCGATTTAGGGGGGAGAGGTGAACTCGTTGTGATTGTTATAGATTCTTAGACGCGTAGTGTGTGATGCCGTTCTCAGTGTAATAGACGACCAAAAATGGGGAGTTTCGCAAGAATTTGATTTTGAGAAGCCCTGGCGCACTTTCCTGTCGGAGTTTTAAACGCGTTTTTTTGCCTCAAAAATCGCAAAGGGTTGAAATAAAACCCAAGGAACGCATTCTTATCACTTTTTTGTTCTTGAGTGCTTTTTTGTGTAAATTTTAGATTTTGAATTAAAATTAGTAGAAAAACACGTCGAATTGAGGTCAACAAGTCTTTTTCATCGCATTTATAATTGTTAATGTTTAAAACAATTATTGTCTCCTCAAAATTTCAGTTTGAAAGTAGTTAGAAACCATTTTGAGGGAAGTATTTTTTTAATTTTTCAAAAATTACAGGGGTTAGATAACTTAAAAAAACCTTCTTCTCCTCCCCCAAACCCAACCCACTTTGAGATATAGATACGTTTTGTTTTTTTGAAAGTTCAAAAAAAATCTCCCAATCCTGCTGGACCGTTCCGTCCCCTGAAAAAACTCAGTATGTTGTCAACTTTTGAAAAATTTGAAAAGGGAGGGATTGAATTGAACTCCTAATCTTTTCCTCCTTCCTACCACTACCCCCTATATTCTCTCCCCCTCTCCCTGACCCCCTCTTCTCTATACCCCTTCTTCTCAACTTTCCCTCCTCAGGGCGCCGGGGGGGGGGGCGCCCCCGCCGCCCCCCCCCCCTACCGCCCCCCCCCCCTCTCCCCCCCCCCCTAACCCCCATTTTCGACCCCTGCCCCCTCCCCCATCGCCCCCCCTCTTGCCCCCCAACCCCTGACCCCCCCCCCCTAGGCCCATTTTTGCCACCCCCCCTAACTAGACTGCTAGGCCCTTTTTGACCACCCCCCCTACTGACAATCCAAAAAATGCTTAAAAAATGGTCAAATTTCGTCAAAAAATTGTCAATTTTGGTCAAAAAAGGTCCTGAGGTGTGACACCCCCCGCTGCTTTTTTCAAAAAAAACACCCCCCGGGGTGTGACCCCCCCCCCCCCTGGAGGTCAAAAACCTCCACCCGGGGTGTGGACCCCCCCCCCCTGAGCGTCAAAGGGGAACATGGGTGTGACCCCCCCCCCCTGGGGGTCCAAAACCTCCACACCCCGGGGGGGACCCCCCCCCCCCCCCGAGCCGTCGAAGTCGTACCTATGTTTAAGTTTTCATGCAGCTCCTGAAGTGGGACTTTCTGGTAAATTTTTTGCGCAATACGTACGATCATTAATACTTTTTTAATTAATAACTCACACATACAGGAGTATGGACCGGCAAGCCAGGGGGGTGACTGGCCTCTCGGGTAAATCGTCCTTTGAAAGCTAGTAGGGGGTCAAGGGGGAGGCGGAAGGTCCGTACCCCCCTAGGTTTTTAGGGGGGGGGTCGACCCGGGGTAGACCACTTCGAAATCCAAAGGGGGCTCAAAGGGGGTCCGGTTTTCAAACAAAATCACATTTAATTATTTACTTAAGTTTTTTAGAAATAATATAAAAGTTTATATACTAAAATAGACATGTAAAAAAACTACAAAAGTACTGTTTTTTACTAAAAAACGGTGTTTGCGACAGTTAATTTTAACCTAAATTCATACCCAAAATTTGGCTCGTAAGGGGGGGGAGGGGTCGATTTAGAATTCCAGAGGGGGAGGTCGGGTCGGGGTAGGGTGTCAAAATTTAAAAATTTTGGTGAGAAGGGGGCCTCTAGATTTTTTTCCGAAATTTCGAGGCTAGGAGGGTGGACCCAACCCATCCTACCCCCCCTACCCCACACCCCCCGCCTATTCTCATGTATGAACTCCTATAGAGTCAAACAACAAGCAATACATTTTTCAACTTTTTTTAAAAGTCATATTATGACTGACAGACAATTATGTATTTCTATTATGGCTGAAATGTGTTGTTTAATTAACAGCGGCATAAAAAATTTCATTTTCTGGCGTTTTCTCACGCGGCTCGGGCCCTCTCACCCATTTATCCAGAAAATCTGCAATGTTGGCGCATTTTAATGTTTATGATATCCAGTTACCACCACCAACTTTCATTGGTTTTTTTTATTATTTACCCACTAAATAAAGTTAGCCCAAGCCGTTGTATTCTTGAACGCGTAGCGTAACGCATTTCGAATTGAAATTCAAATTTAAGTTTCAGTTTTGGCACATTTTTTGTTTATGTACCTAACCTATCAATTGTTCAGTCCGGAGTTTTCGCGTTCAGAGTTATTTTGCATGAGAAACTGAGGGTGTGGGGAATTTACAAAAGTACTCGGTGGGGAGTTTTTGCGAGTCTGGCCACATTTATCCTGTCTTCTGTCAGTGTGGGATCATTTTTTTGATATACGCACTTTACACGAAAACACGCGAACACGCGTTTTAACACTTTCGTTCGATATCTCAAGAGTCCGTTTGTGACGCGTACAGATGATTTTTTTTATTGTTAAAAGTTGGGATCTAAATCTAAGTCAATAAAAATATGCAAAAATAAATTCCGCTTTTGGCTCTTCAAAAAGTGTGCGCTCAATTTGCAGAGATATTGCAATTTTTATTTTGTTCGAGTTAATTTTATTCCTTCCAGTGTTAAATTTTTCATTCCGTTCGCTGTGATAATTTAGCGAAGACTTTAAAAGTAAGTTGTTTGAGAAGTTTTTTTAGTCTCAAAACTTTTTGTTTTTATGTAATTAATGTTGATTGGTATTATTAACTCCAAAAAGGAGGATTTATATTTGCAAAAAAATTCGAAAATAAACCCCACGCCAACGCCACGCCACCACCACCCCTACCTTCCCCCCCCCCTCCCCTCTGGATTTTTTCTATGGGGGTCCAAAATTTTGGCTCTAGGTGGGGGGTGGACCCCTTTGTCCCCCCAAAAAACATCTATGATTACATTTTGGGTGGTCAAATGGGTTTAAAAGACACCAATAGCCTGTCCAACGCAGCAAAAAAAAGTTAAAAAATCGTTATTTTTTAATAAAGGTAGTGCTAAATTTTTATTGTTGGTTGTTTGTTGGCTGTATTGATGTTATAGAAAAGAATTTCGCTTAATTAAAGTAGGGTATCTGACTTAATTTCGGCCAGGCCTTGATTTCGGCCACCAATTTAGGGTGTTAGAAAATTGGCTTATTTTTAAAACACAAAGGAACTAGCACAAAAGTAACTGGATGAATGTTGAAAAAAAAGTGTTTTTGCAAAAGTTTTTTGTTTGTGTTATTCTACATTATCAGCATTTTCCTACAAAAAATAATTTTTTTGTGATTTTCTGGATTTTTTTGTGTTTAAACTGCATCAAATTTCGAGCGAAACACTATATAACCTTAAAATAACTTCTATTCAAGGCTCAAAATTATTAATTTTTATGTCTTGATATTTTCTTTAAAATCACTTAACGATGCATTTAACTAACTGCGGATTTTAAGATTCCGTTAATTTCGGCCACCTTTAAATTTACGTGAAAGAACCTGTTTAAACGACCTGGACCATCATGTGTATGGGTTGGGACTTGTTCGTGTGGAATTATACCACTCCCTAATTTTTTTAACGTCTTGTTTATCCTTAAAGTTGATAATTTTATGTTATGTAATCTTTTTTAGGCCTTTGTTCTTGATTTTTAAAACCTAAAAGGTGGCTGAAATTAAGGCGGATTTTGTTTTTTGTTATTTTTAGATTAAAAATATAAAAAAACTCAATAGAATAGAATAAAATTTTTACAAGCTTTCTTTAAAGTTGGCTAGCTGTAACAAAAGCAATTTTATGTTGAAATATTTTTTACAACAAAAAAATCAACAAAAACACGTGTTATTAAAAGTTGTGTTTTTTTAAGGTTTTGACATAATTATTCAACGTCTTGCTAATAGCTATAAAACTTTGCAAACGGGAAAAAATTAAGTTATATGTACCTAAGGATAAATTTGCAACCTTTAAAAAAATTTATCGTTCGTTTTTGTTATTATAGCCAGTTTTTTAGGTGGCCGAAGTTAATGGCACTATAAAAAACTTCGGCCACTGTAAAAAAAAATTTAAACCTCCACTGATTTTTAAGTCAACAGAAGTTTCTAAATTGTTCACTTGAATAACGAAAATAGCTGTCGTTTGATTTTTAGACCAAATCCTGGCTCGACTAGAGGAGAGGGACGTAGCAGGGCGGGGCGGCCCGCCCCCCCGAAACGGCGGACAGGAGGAAAAATAAGGAAGGGGGGGGGGGGGGGGGGGCGCCCCCCCCCGAGGCGCAGAAGAAGGGGCAGAGGAAAACAAGAGCGCCCGCAGCCGGCGCAAAAAAGCCCCGAACGACCCCCAAAAACCAAAAACCGCTCGCTCGCCAGCGTCACTCATAAATACATACAATATATCTCATTATGCCGAGCAAACAAAGACAAAAAAAAAAAAAGCACACAGAAAGCAGAACAAACAATAAGAATTACCTCCCCCAAATCCTGCCGCCATAGCAGGCTCATTCATATAGAAGACCCTAGAAAACAGAGCCGAGATGCTGCTCATGTGCTATGTACAATGTGGGTAGCCAAGCGGTCAAACTAACGTCTCTAAATTCCTTGAAAATCCAGGCTCTGCCAAGGTGCTAGTAATTAAACTAAGAAAACAGTACCGCTAAAAACATAGAAAAGGTATAGGCCAAAAACAGGTATATACAGCTATCTACGTTATCCCTTAACGTCAAAAAAAAGGCTCCGCCCCCACCCCCCGAAACGGGGGGGGGGGGGCAGCCCCCCCACCCCCCAAACCCACCCCCCCCCCCCCAAAAAACAGAGGAGCCAGAAAAAAATTATCTATAAAATTAAAAAAGGGTGGCCGAAATTAAGTCAGCTACCCTACATGGAACGGATCATATTTTTACTAATTTTAATTATTATTATTATTGTTATTTTTGCGGAATCATCAATCAAAAAAAAATTTTTATTTCTTTTATAGTGCCAGAACCGTCGGATAGTTCAAAATCTCTAAACAAGAAGTCTTCGGATTGTGAAATTTGTCAAGACAGGTCGAAGAAGTGTCAATTGGCCGGACCGTTGAAAATTTAAATTAATTAATTATGATTATTATTATCAAGAATTCATAACCAAGAAAGTACGAGAATGTAAAATTAGAGTTTAATTTATCGTAAAACATAAGTGCAACCAAGAATTATTTGGAATAGTTTTTTTTAAATATAGTGTCTTAAAAAGTTTCGTGCACTGGTGACAAATCTCGAAATTTAATGAGTTGTATGTATCTCGCTAACTTGGTGGAGGAATTTTACGTGGGATATATATATATACCCGAGCATAGATTAGAGCAACTTAGATTTTTAGTTAACGGTTAAGGTAGGTATTGAAATGCAAAAGTGAGCTAATTATTGATAGAACAAAGTTAATTAACTGTGAATAAAATAAAATCCATTCAACAAACAAGGCATAGAAAATAAATGCAATGCAAAACTTAATATGTTTTATTTTATAATAGAACATAAGAGTTTATGTTCATATGCTATATGCCCTATTTACCCGTTGACACTCTTCTAAGACTCGAGCGGCGCTTTTCGCCGGAGCCGAACCGTAGCAGTAGCGGCGCGGAGGAGGAGTGGCGCAATATGATGGTGCGCAACATGTGCTTCAGAACATATTATACGTATTTGTCAACGATTAAGTTGTTGTCAACCGGTATATAGGACATAACATAGGTACGTATATCGCGCTCACTATAGTTTGTCACACTGCACTGCAGTCACGCTATAGTTTCAGTGCGGTTTAAAAGAGATTCATTGAGAAACGTGTAAAAGGGGCCTTTTTAACCAGTGTTTCTCGTATTTTTTATTACCTACCCGTTGACACTCCTCTAAGACTCGAGCGGCGCTTCTCGCCGGAGCAGAACGGTAGCAGTAGCGGCGCGGAGGTGGAGTGGCGCAATATGGTGGTGCGCAACATTTGCTGCGTGGGGGCGGGTTACGTGGGCGGACCCACGTGCGCCGTCATCGCCTACAAATGCTCGGACATTCGGGTGACAGTGGTGGATATGAACGAGGAGAAGATCGAGCAGTGGAATTCGGACACCCTACCCATTTACGAGGTACGACGCATACATGGGCAAGTTGGTCCGGAGTGGGGGGGTTAAACCCCAAATTAGGGGGGGTTAAAATCCTAGAAACGCAAAATACCCATATCGTTTTTTTTGGAGTGCATTTTACCCATATCGTTTTTCGATTTTGAAGGAAAAATAGAGAAAAAAATGCTAATTTTAGGTCAAAAAACCCTTTATATTGCATTTTTGAGCTTTTTATTGCTTAAAACATTTATTTTGATCTCAAAACTTAAGTTTGGAGGCAGTTAAAAGTCATTTTAAAGACATTTTTTTTCTTCATTTTTCCAAAATTGGGGGGGTTAACTTTTTCTCCCCCCCCCACTTCTGAGTGGGAGGGGGGGGTTAAACTCCCCTTCTCAGATTTGGGGGAATTAACCCCCCCAACCTCCCCCCCGTGCCCATGTATGGTACGACCAAAAATATATAATATACCGAAAAATGTGCAACTCCTATATAAAAAAAGTAGAGAAAAGGTGGCCTTTATAATGAGCCTCTCCATTTAAATGACACTCTCCACTATAATGGCATAGTAGCCATTTTAATTCGGCGAGTTGAAGTGGAAAGAGCCATTATATAGCCATTTATTATTTATTTCACTTCTTACATTCTCCCCCGCAGTCTGCATGTTGGACAGATAAACCACACGGGGAAACCGGCGGCAGCGGGTAGAAATGAAGAAACAAAAAGCAAAAAGCTCCCCCTTAAAAACAACAAAACCCCCAACTCCCCGAATTAAATGGCTCTAGCCATTTTGGGGGAGAAAGTACAAAAAAGAGAGAGATTAAGGCCCCTTTTCTTTCCAACCCCCCGTGCCCATGTATGGTACGACGAGCAATAATAAGTCAAGCGTCGTTACTGCGACACGATGAATCAAAATCGTCGCGGAATACCGGTCGGTAACTGTGACTTTTTATATCTTTTATTGCACAGAAACTAAACGTTGTGAATTAGAATTAAGTTGATTTTATACTGATTGTGATTTTTTATGTAGCAGTAACGACAATCGGTAGGTACATGGTGGGCAGCCTCCCGAATTTTTTTTTTGGGGGGTATACCCGACCCCCGAAATTTGGGGTGTGGTGTCCCAAAAATTATTTTTGGAGTATACCTCAAATACCCCAGTTTTTAGTGTTTTTAGTAGTGCGACCCCCCAAATTTTAGGGGGGAGGGGGAAAGTGTCCTGGCAGCTATAGTCGGGATTTTTTTTGGGGTATAACCCCCCCTGCCCACCTATGGGTAGGTAGGAAGTTTGTTTGTGGAGATTGAAGATTATGAAGAAAATATCAACTGCGCGCCAAACCAATTTTAGAACAGCAGGTAATTGGTGTTATTTGGTTTGGGGACAAGCTCCTGCCTAAAATTGGCGTAACAGTAAAAAAAACGTTAAATAGGGTTTTTGTTTGGGGGATAAATTTTTATTGTGTTTGGACCGTATTTCGTCGTTACTACGGCTAAATGAGCCACTGTCATTATAAAATACACGTGACTGTGACTCATTCTGTAGTTATTAGGGTCCTATTTAAAATTAAAAATGAGTCACAGGCACACATATTTTATACTAACTGTGGCTCATTTTGCCATAGTAATGACGATTTGTTTTCCGGCCGCCGAACTTTGTCAATCGTCAACACAGGTGTCAATATTTTTGTGTGTACGCTTTTTTGACTATTGTAATAAAATTACTAAGATAATAGTGAGGTGAGAATAACAATAGGATTATTTTTGCAGTGAATTATTAATTGATTTGTCATAAATAATTTTTATTAAATTAATTATTTTAATTAATGTTCTAACAGTTTAGCCTGGACTGGAGGAAATTGTAAAGCAGTGCAGAGGCAAGAATCTCTTTTTTTCCGCGGATATAAACAATTCCATTAAAAATGCCGACCTCATTTTCATATCAGTTAACACGCCGACCAAAAATTATGGTGTAGGAAAGGTATTATTAAAATCATTAATTAAATTATTAACTTTGTTTATTTTATAACTTAAACTATTTTTAATTCGTTAAAAGAGTATTTTTTAAAATTTTTTTAATTAAGAATAATTAAGAGTTTTCGCTTGAAGGCCCGGTGCGGAAGCAAACTTTTTGTCTTCGATTTTGATCATTTTTTGTGAAAACATTACCCTGTCCCCAATAGCCCACAAAAATTTTTTCAAGAAAATATCTTTAGTGGTTCAGACGTTATGACCCCCAAAAATGGCGTTTTTTAACAATTCTGTACGTGAAAGATTGCTCAATGGGTATAATGATTTTCGTTACAAATTATGCACTTAAAGAAAGCGGCTACTTTTTACTTTAATTTAAATTTAATACCTTAATTGTTAAGATTGGTGCAGTATTTGTCGATATATTGCGTTTCCCGTACAAAAAACTGTTTGATTTTTTCGTTAAAAAAACCAAACGACGGCACCGATTTTGTTAAGTTTGCCCAAACTTTCTTTACTTCACTTTGTGTTTTTAGCAAAAAAACGAGGGTTTTTTTGTACGAGAAACGCAATATCTTGACGAATACTGCACCAATTTATATGAGCAAGGTATCAAATTAAAGTATAAAGTAACCGCTTTCTTTCAGTGCATAATTTGTAACTTATATCGTTATACTCATTGAGCAATTTTTCACGTACAGAATTGTCGAATAACGGCATTTTTGGGGGTCATAACTCCTGAACCAATGGAGATATTTTGTTGAAAAAAGTTTTGTGGGCTAATGAGGGCAGGGTAAACGTTTTCAAAAAAAATATCAAAATCGAAGACAAAAAGTTTGACTCCGCACCGCCCCTCTAAAGTCACATTATTTACTTTAGTGCAAAGTTGTAGTTTGCAGATTTTGTAGTGGGACTTTTATACATGGACAGAATTTTGCCTTACATAAGTGATCATTTTTTTCATAACTCCGCCTTAATTCAACAAAACAATTGCGCAAAATTTTAATTCAATTCAGAAAACACGATTTTGCTGCAGAATTCACAAAAAGTAATGCTAATAAATTTTTCTTATTATACTTTACCCCAGCAGCGCTAAAGTTGAATGTAATGCATTCTTCTTGATTTAGACATTGTAGAAATAATCATTGTGCGTTGTAATCGCTGTCATTTATACAATAATTACCTGATTTTTTAAAATGTTTGTAATAACTTAAAAACTACCCATAAGCATACATGGGCAAGTTGGTCCGGAGTGGGGGGGGGTTAAACCCCAAATTAGGGGGGGGGGGTTAAAATCCGAGAAACGCAAATACCCATATCGTTTTTTTTCTGGAGTGCATTTTACCCATATCGTTTTTAGATTTTGAAGGAAAAATAGGTTAAAAACACTAATTTTAGGTCAAAAAGCCCTTTTTATTGCATTTTTGGGCTTTTTATTGCTTAAAACATTCATTTTGACCTCAAAACTTAAGTTTGGAGGCAGTTAGAAGTCATTTTAAAGACATTTTTTTCTTCATTATGCCAAAATTGGGGGGGGGGGTTAACCTTTCCCCCCCCCCCATTCTGATTGGGGGGTTAAACCCCCCTTCCCAGAATTTGGGGGAGGTTAACTCCCACCCCCAATCCCCCCCCCGTGCCCATGTATGCCCATAAGGAGTCTTATGGTTTTTTAGGGGCGAGCCCCGGACCTAAAATACGTAGAATCCGTGTCTCGAACTATTGCCAACGCCGGGGGCGGTCCCATGCCGAAAATAGTGGTGGAAAAAAGTACGGTTCCCGTCAAAGCCGCCGAAAGCATATCGCAAATTCTCAAAGCGGCCCAAGCGTCCAATCCCGACTTGTCATTCCAAGTTAGTTTGTTTTTGTATAGTTTATTTGCGAATACTCAAGTCAATGCTATTAGTAACAACTACCGTTGGGATGATGTTTCAAAAATATTACGCCTTTAATAAGAGTTGTAATGTAAAACCTGGTGAGTTATAATTAACCTAACACGTCATTAATAAGGTATTGAGGCTGGAGATTACAACCTCTGTGTCGCTCAGTTTTCAGCCAAAAAGCTAAAAATAGGAATTTTTTTTTGTTTCAAAAAACTTCATTTGTTCGGTCTCATATTTCTGGACGCCTTATAGGTGCTAAATGCTACAATAAATTCGTACGCAAAATTTGGTCTCATCCAGCGACCAGTTTGTATTAACCAGGCTGAAAGGCGCCAAGGTTGAACAAGGTCAGTTGAAGCAGCCAGTATACTTTATACATTTTTGTCTACAAGAAAACAACTTTATGTTCTTGAACTGAAAGTGTCCTAATGCAATAACTAATCATAAACGCAAAAAACAACTAGGAAATAAAATAGAATTTTTATTAAAAACTGCTTTAGATGTTTTTTACCCTGGTTTCATCATACCCTAGGTACCTTTATCCCAGGTACTTTAATGAACCATTACTGGCATTACTTGATACAAGTACCAAGTAATGCCAGTAATAATTCATTAAAAATTATTTTGTAGTGTATAAAACAGTGCTTAAAGTTTGCATTTAAGACGGATATCTGTGCTTTTTCAGTAGCTGCAAAAATAACATTGTGCTTCCAAATCGAATAGATGGGTATCGTCGTTACTCTGACATAAAGAATCAGAACCAGTATAAAATTAACGTGACTCTGACTCATATACGTGTATAGTATGTGTATGTTAAAAAATGAAAAGTACGACAGTTCAGTTACGAGTATTTTATGACCATTCTTTTTCTCATTCTGTCATGGTAACGACGGTATTATGTCTTACTAAAAAATGTTAAACGCTGTTCAGAACAGAACGCCGATCCTATACACCGATTAAAGCCGCTACAAAAATAATACAATTTCCTCAACAGCAAAAATACTACAAGTATAATAAGTTTAATTATTAAATTGTTTTTTATTAATACTGTAACGTCCAGAAATATGAGGCGGAATAAATCGAGTTTTTAAAAGAAAGATTGCGAAAAAATTTGCTAACTTTAGCTTTTTGGCTGAAAAATGAGCGATACAGGACTTTAACCTGTAATCTCCAGCCTCAGTACCTAATTGACGGACGTGCTGCATTACACCATCACTCGACAGTGTTACATTACAACTTGTATTTATAAAGCGTCATATTTCTGAAACATTAACGCAACGGGAGTTGTGACAATACTCTTATTATTATACCGCTGTTTTGTTACGTTTCAGATATTAAGCAATCCTGAATTTCTGGCGGAAGGCTCGGCCATCGAGAATCTGCAGAACCCTGATCGGGTCTTAATCGGCGGGGAGCAGACGCCCGAAGGTCAAATCGCCATCGGAGAACTGGCGGCAATCTACAAGCACTGGGTGCCAGCCGAGAAGATAATCACAACAAACACGTGGTCTTCGGAACTTTCCAAATTAGTAAGAGTTTTTTCCGCATTGTTAAGGTTTTTTTGCTTCGTTATTTAAAAAGCATCAAAGCGTTAAAAGGCATAAAACCTATTTATTTTGGTGGCCATTCACAAGCACTAGGGGGTAACTACCGAGAAGATATCGCCACAAACGCAAGGTTTTCGGAAATTTCCAAATTTGTAAGAGTTTTTTCTGCATTGTTAAGGGTTTTTTTCTTTCGTTATTTAAAAAGCATTAAAGCGTTAAAAGGCATAAAACCTATTTATTTCGGTGGCCATCCGCAAGCACTAGGAAGTAACTACCGAGAAGATATCGCTACAAACACAAGGTTTTCGAAAATTTCCAAATTTGTAAGGGTTTTTCCTCTGTATTATTAATCCTTTTGTCCAGATTTCTTTCTAAACTAAATTTTTTTCTCAAAAATACAAATGCAGACCTGTGCACGGTCTGGAAATGCACCCCCCGCTTTGTTTGAGGATTTGCCCCCCCCCCCACTTTATTGCTCCCCCCCCGCTCAAAAATTATGGCGTCATTTTTAATCTATTATGACGCCATCGTCGCAAAATTTTTGCAGTTTTTAGCCCATTTCAATGCATTTTAAGCCATTTTAGACCTATTTTAACCTTAATTTTGTTTGTACCTTCTCCCCCTTTTCCCCTTTTCCTTCTTTTTTCTCTTTTTCTTTCCTTTTTCTCCCCTGCTTGCCCTCCCCTCCCCGTTTTATTGCCTCCCCCGTTTGAAAAAAGTTGCTTCCCCCGTGCACCGTCCCTCGTTTTGGAATTCCCCTCCAATAAAACCCGGGGAGGCAGTGCTCAGGTCTGCAAATTTTAAAAATAGTTCTAAAAATAAGTATAAAAAAAATTGAAAACATATGTCAAGGATGTAAACTTTGAATTACTAATTTAAGGAGCGGAGCTAGGGAGCTCTCTTGCTTTAAAGGTCGGGTTTCCGGAGCGTCGTATTTAAAGCTAGGAACGAATAAAGCTGTGTTATGATATATAATATTTTTTCTTTATTAGTTTATTAATTATATATTGATATGATTAATTAGTTAATTGTTGGATTCTTAAATTTTTTCAATTATTAAATAGTTTATTGTAATTTGAATTAGGCAGCAAACGCATTCCTTGCTCAAAGAATCTCCAGTATCAATGCTGTGAGCGCCATCTGCGAAACCACAGGGGCGGATGTCCGGGAAGTGGCGCACGCCATCGGAACGGATTCCAGAATAGGATCTAAATTCCTTCAGGCTAGTGTCGGTAAGGCATCTAAATATTATTTAGAAAGAATATATTATAACACCTTGCAAAACGAGAAACTAAGCGTTATTGTATTTAGTTTTTCTTAAAAAATTAAATAAAAGTATTATTTACCCCTCTTTTACTCAGGAACATGTAACGTGCGGACCATATTTTTTATTGTGTGATCAGATTTTTTTGAGCTATCGGGCCTATCGTGGATGTTTCTCCGATTTAATTTTTTATTAGTGCTTATTAATTAATTTTAAAAAGCGCCTTCATAATTAATAAGTATAAGTTCTACTTTTCGTACAACTTCAATTTAATATTCATCAGGAAAGCGAAAAGCATAGATAAAAAGTTTATCTGAACGCCTACCGACTAAACAGAAGCAAATAACTTTTGGCTCAAAGCTTACTGCTACATGTGTGTACAATATTATAATATTTTAATGTAATAAAAAATTAAAAATTGTTTATTCAGGATTCGGAGGCAGCTGTTTTCAAAAGGACGTGTTAAGTTTGGTATATTTATGCGAGTGTCTTAATTTACCGCAAGTGGCTGAATATTGGAGTCAGGTATGTATGATCGCTTGTTTGTTTATATTTTATAATTTTAATTGATTAAGAAAAAAATTGCCTTAACCCAAAAAATTATGATTAAATTTAATTTTGTAGTTTTTTGGAAAAATCCTGTTA
>JASAMX010007017.1:0-12410 GCA_030248175.1 Microlaimidae sp. YZB2_3
ATAATACCAGCTACGCGTGTCATACAAAGCATGATGTACAATTTTTAATAGAGGGGTGGATTTGTGTTTTCGAACATTATAAAAAAATCTAGACTCAAGAATTGAAAGAACAAAAACAACTGGTGGGCCATAAACGCACGCCATAGGTGAAAATAAAGGAAGAGCATACATGAGCATGGACCGGCAAGCTATGGAGGTGGCGCAGGGCCGTACCCAGGATTTTGCGACAGAAGGGAACTGCCTGGTCTCCGCGAACCACAGTTTAACGGGGAGTCTGGAGGTTCCCCCCCCCCCCAGCGAGGGGTCCAGGGGGTCCAGGGTCCAGGGAAAATTTTTGCACTTTTCACTTTACTTTGTCTTAAAAAAACGTTACGAATATAATATTAAAACCTCTTTTTGAAAACTCATTTTTGTACATTTTCAAAAGTTTGAACAAGCTAATATTGAAATAAGATTGAATATCAATAAATAAAAAAACAACTACTAAGCAAACAGTTGTTTTGAGCACTAATCGATATTAAGCACTTAAACATTATTATCATCATTTACTTAAAACAAACACCCAGTTTTTTATTAATTAATCATTATTAAATCATTATAAATCATTATTAATTTTACCATATTATTAAAAATGTTATCACAAAGAAAAAATGCTGAGTGTAAAACAAAAAGCGCGACACCAATATTTGTACTATTTATATAACCCAAAATTATAATTTCTAATTAAAGACCTGTGCACGGTATGGAAATGCCCCCGGCGCTTTATTTAAGGATTTGCGCCCCACCGTTTTATTGCTTCCCCGCCCGAAAATGGAAAAGTACCCAAATATTATGCTGCCATTTTTGAACCATAATGACGCCATAATCGCCAAATTTTTGCAGTTTTTAGCCTATTTCAAATCATTTTAAGCCATTTTAGACGTAGGTTAGAGGTTAGACTCTAAGTTTTTGGGGTAAAACTTCTGATATTAAAAAAAAAGAAATTATTAGAAGAAATAAATAATTAAAAAAGCGCGCCGAAGGCGAAAAATGTTTCTTTTCACGAAAAATGCATTTTATTCAGTGCTTGTTCAGAAAAAATTGTTTAGAAGTCATTTTAAAAACTTTTTTTCTTTATTTTTTTCAAAATTGGGGGGTTAACCTTCGCCCCCCACTTCTGAGTGGGAGGGTTAAACCCCCTTTTTTCAGATTTTGGGGGGATTAACCCCATACATGGGCACGGGGGGGGGTTGGGGGGTTAACCCCCCCCCCCCAATTCTGGCAGGGGGGTTTAGCCCCCCCCCCCTCAATGGGAGAATTCCCAATTTTGAAAAAATGAAGAAAAAAATTGTCTTTAAAATGAATTCCAACTGCCTCCAAACTTAAGTTTTGAGATCAAAATGATCGTTTTAAGCAATAAAAAGCTCAAAAATGCTATAAAAAGGGCTTTTTGACCTAAAATTAGCGTTTTTTACCTATTTTTCCTTCAAAATCGAACGAAAAACGATATGGGTAAAATGCACTCCGAGAAAAAAAACGTTATGGGTATTTTGCTTTTCTGGTTTTTAAACCCCCCCTATTTGGGGGTTTAACCCCCCCCCCCCCCACTCTGGGCCAACTTCCCATGTATGGTTAACCCCCCCCCTCGTGCCCATGTATGGAGGTCAGGGGTAAAAAATTCGGAAATTTGGAGGAAGGGCTCCCCCCTAGATTTCCGTCTAGGAGGGTCCCAAAATTTCGAGGCTTGTGGTGTGGACCCCACCTGCCCCCCCCCCCTTCTCACATATGGTCCGTTCCTCCCTAGGTGTTTAGGGGGGTCGACCCGGGGTAGACCAGTTTAAAATCCAGAGGAGGGTCAGAGGCATACATGGGAACGGGGGGGGGGGGAGGTTGGAGGGGTTAACCCCCCCCCACTCAGAAGTGGGGGTGGGGAGAAACGGTTAATTCCCCCCCCAAATTTTGGAAAAATGAAGAAAAAAAATGTCTTTAAAATGATTTCTAACTGCCTCCAAACTTAAGTTTTGAGGTCAAAATGAATGTTTTACAAGAAAAAGCTCAAAAACGCAATAAGAAGAGCGTTTTGACATAAAATTAGCGTTTTTTTACCCATTTTTTTTAATGAAAAACGATATGGGTAAAATGCACCCCAGAAAAAAAACGATATGGGTATTTTGCGTTTCTCAGATTTTAACCCCTTCCCCTAATTTGAGGTTTAACCCCCCCCCACTCCGGACCCTCTTTGCCCATGTATGGTCAGAGGGGGTCCGGTGTCCAAAGAAAATCACATTAAATCATTTATTTAAGTTTTTTAGCACTAATGTAAAATTTTATATACTAAAATAGGCTATTGTTAAATAAAAAGAGGACAAAAGTACTGTTTTTTACAACAAAGGCGTGTGTGTGTGACAGTAAATTTTTGACAGTAAATTAAAATTTGAGGGGCCCTAGTACTAAAAACGCTAAAAATGGGGTATTTGAGGTATACCCTCAAAAATTTTTTGGGACACCCCCCAAATTTTAGGGTCGGGTATACCCTCCAAAATCCGGGAGGCTGCCCACCTATGGGTATCCCCCTTTCCTTTCTACCAACTCCAAACACAATGTATTTTTTGATAATTACATCAAATACGATGTTTGTTCACAAATCAAAAGGCCTATTTTTTACGTTCCATTCACTTTCTTACCATTTTTAAAGCCTTTTTTAAGCATTTAAGGATATTTTAGCGATTTTAAAATATTGTTTTGTTGCCGTTTTATTGCCCCCCCCCCGTTTCAAAAAAGTTGACCCCCCGTGCCCCCTCCCCCATTTTGGAATTGCCCCCGCCCCGTTTCAACCCCGGGGGGAGGGCAGTGCACAGGTCTGCCTTTAGGGGTAAATCTCAACCACAACCACAAGGTATATTGTAAATACCCCCCGTAAAGTTTGGGTAAGTAGACACCTTTGATTTATGAGGGGTAAACCTAAAGCTTAAATGCTGACGATAAAAACTTTAAAAAAATGAAAGTTAAAGTTCTGATAGGAATTAATAAAACTTAATAATATAATAATAAAACTTAAGTACCTACTTGATGGTTTTAAATGTTCTGAAATTATAAATTCATTCTACTCACACAACAAGAACGTAGGTGTAAACCAATCAACCAAACCACAGTTAAAAATTCCTCAGATTAGAACAGCTGTTGATAAGAAGAACCCTCTGGGAAAAGAAACAAGCTAAAAAACGTAACGTTATCGTTATGCAAAAGAATTTTTTATAAAAGCAATACACTAAATTAGTATTTTTACACCCTTTTTATGCCCAAACACCTTACTTTATTAATTAAAGTATTAGGTTCCTATCCTTAAATAACTACAATTAATAAATGGTTTACAACTTACAAGTGTTTTGCTTCTGATACTGAGCCACTACTGATCATAGATGTTTTTGGTCACGTCCGCTAGGGGGGTCCACCCCCGGGTGAAAGGCCAAAATTTTTTAGGGGGTCCCCAAGGGGGTCCGGACCATAAATGTTTTTTGGGGGACAGAGGAGTCCACCCCACCCCTTGAGCCAAAATTTTGAACCCCCCCCCTCCCCAAAGAAAAAGTCAAGGGGCCCCCCCCTCCTCTCCCCAAAGCTCGAGAGCGGTCCGGCCTGACCCCCTCTGGCGAGGCTGACCCCCATCCCCCCTCCCGACCAATTTGGAAGTATATTTTTTTATTTACTGTCAAAAACACCGGTTTTTTAGTTAAAAACAGTGTTTAACTGTTTAAATACACTTTTTAGTCCTAAATAGGCGGTTTTAGTAGGTACATAAAATTCAATATTAGACCTAAAAACACTTAAATTATTGAGTTAAAAAAATTTTGTTAAAAAATTGGACTCCCCTGACCCCCCTAAATTTGAAATTTCGCACCCGGGATCGACTCCCTCCCCCCCTAAAAAGCCAGGGGGGTCCGGCATAGGTCACCGAAGGGGGGGGTGAGGGGGGGGGTCACCCCCCCCCTCTACGGCCTCTGGGAGACCCTATCCCCTCCTAAGGCCCATTTTTGACCCCTCCCCCCCATCGACCCCTTGAACCCCTGACCCCCCCCCCCTAAGGCCCATTTTTGACCACCCCCCTTAACTAGACAATACCAAAAAATGCTTAGAAAAATGGTCAAATTTTGTCAAAAAATTGTCAATTTTGGTAGAAAAAATGGTACCCGGGTGTGACCACCCCCCCTGCTTTTTTTCAAAAAAAACCCCGGTGGCCCCCCCCCTAGAGGTAAAAACCTTCACACCACGGTGTGTGGACCACCACCCTGAGCCGTCGAAGGTCGGTGACCTATGGGGTCCGGACCCCCTGGTCCTGGACCCTCCTAAAAAATTTTGCCCTTCCACCCGGGGGTCGACCCCCATAGCGAACCCGACCAAAAACATATATGGTCCGGACCCCCCTGGCTTTTTAAGGGGGGTCAACCCCGGATGCGAGATTTCAAATTTTGAAGGGGGTCAGGGGGTCCAATTTTTTAACAAAGTTTTTTTAAATCAATAGTTTAAGTGTTTTTAGGTCTAATATTAAATTTTATATACTAAAACAGCGTATTTAAGCCTAAAAAATAACAACTGTTTTTTAACTAAAAAACCGTGTTTTTGACAAGATAATAAAAATTGGTAAATTGGTCGGGAAGGGGGAGGAGGGGGATCATCCTCGCAAATTTTAGGAGGGTATTCGGGCACAGGGTACCCACAAATTTTAGAAGGGGTGTCGGCAGTTTCGAGATTTAGATTTTTACGGTGGTATAAGCCCCCAATCCCCCCTGTCCACTTATGGAAAGGGTTGTTAAACAAAACTTCCTGTCTAACCTGATTATTATTTTATACAAAACGCAAAGAATAGTAAGATAAAAGCGCGGCACGACGTTATGACACTATAAAAATATTTTTCAAATTTTGAATTCACTAACAAAAATTGGCACGGCATAATATATGCAGAGTCACAGATACAACATACAATACATAGTAATTTAATTATATAACCTAATCGAATTTAACAAAGCATTTCAAGAACAAAAATAAACACAAATTTATAGTTTCAGTGTTGCTGACGCGTTTGGCCTTGATCTCATTTGATATTCCAACTATTTACAAATAAAAAAAGGATAAAAAACAGTGCAGAAAATGGCATAAAAAACCAGCTTATTTCCTAAAGCTTAATTCGGCTTGGCACCAAATGGTTTTAATAATACTTAAATATATTATTTCAGTTTTTTTCCTGGCATAATAATAGTTTTTATTGCTAAAAACAGTAAATCAACCGTTAAAAAAATCATGAAGAGGAAATAAACCGCCAAATTTACAGCCCAAAATTTTAAGCATATTATACGGTTTTGCGATAATAAAAAAACAAGTTTATTGCTCCATTTTCCTATATTTAACGATTTCCCAGTATTTTAAGTTAAAATTTTAAAAGAATATTACGCTTTGCTAGCTAGATATTTTTTTGGAACGGTACCTTATGTTAAAGTTTTTTATGGTGCCGTTTAAAGGAAAGACACAACACAAAACACAATCGGCTGGATATTCGCCCACAAATCAAAATTGAGAAGTGGGATGGGGCGGTAATGAGATATCGCAGAGAGATGACAAAGCATTGGGCAAACAGACAAGTGAGTAGAAAAACAGGCAAAGTTGGCAGAACAAACAAATTCCGCTAACCCTCCCTCCACCCGGAGATCTTTAGGTAGCTTTTGTCCGGCCAAGGTCACCAACGCGCTTCTGCTGCCACAGATAGCGTTCTTCAATCAAGAACACATTATTAAACAAAAATTTGTAAGGATAAAGTTTAGCTTGTCTTGCGCACGGCAATTGAGGTTTTATAGTTCATGGGTTTGATCGTGTGTTTTTTAACATTTTCCGTAGTTTTGTCAATTTTATTTTTATTTGCTTCAGTTTTCTTTTAATTTTTATATAGACACCCCCCTGCCTCGATTTTTATTCGCAGGAACCAGAGAAGGGTGCCCCACACCGCACGCGCAAATCCACCACTCTCGCAGAAAAAGAAGCTCCCGCCAGAATCTCCGCAAACCCGACACTCCACAGGGGGGGTGTCCGCCCCCCCTCCCTCTAGCTCCTCCCTCCCCAAACCCCCCCCCCTCCTCAAATCCCACCCCCTCCCCACACCACCCCCTCCCCCCCTCCCCACAACTCTACTCACCCAAAAAATCAATACCTAAATATCGCTTTTTATTTAATAAAATGTAGTTTTGTCTTATAAAAAAAACTATTATTAAACATTTAATGGTTTAAAAGTTTTTTTTCGGAAATTGGACCCCACCTGACCCCCCTCTAGGTTTTAGAATCTTCCACCCCGGGTCGACCGACCCCCCTAGAAAGCCAGGGGGGTTGGACCCCCCACCTAGATTTTGAAATGTCATTTACACGGGGTAAACACCCCCCCCTAGCTTTTTGACCGTGTTCATCTATGATATCTTTTGAAAGACGTTTAAATTCTCAACTAAAGAAAATTTTTTTTCCTAAGCCTAAGCGAAACCTTAAAATCAAGCTAAAACGACATAAAAGTTTTTAATAATACTGAATACCTAATTTACTTTTGAAAGAAGATATTTTTTCTGGAAGATATTTTGCAGATGGTATTTGTTCCTGACACCCAGATACTACCTACTTACTACCCCGGGGCAAAAAACAAAATCCCACTAGGGGGAGTGCGGGCATTGCCGTAACCACTGGAACAGGGGGAACGTTTACGTTACCCCTGTCGTTTTCTAACAATCCAATCACTGGATGTGGACAGAATGCATTTCTTTGGAAATAAGCAATGGATAGAATGCATTTTTGAGCCAAAAAACCCAACTCAATTTTTGGGCAATCTAAGACCCTTTCTATAGTTTTAAATACGTTTTTTATCCATTTTGGGTCGAAATAGCAAAAAATAAAATAAAGTAAAAGTCCAAAAAACACGCCTTTAAATCACTTTAAATCATAAATTTTTAGTTTTGTCCTTTGGATACTTTGGACAAGAGCCAGACGTTTAGCCCTGAGTTTCTCTTTAAGCGTTTCTGACGCGATTTTTGGTTGAAACAATCGCAAAGAATTAATTTCAACAATATTTCAGCAACAAAAAATGCTTTCTTTCACTTCCACTCATAACCACGGTTTATCGCCCAATCAGTTTACTCTGAAAGGTTTGAAACTTTAAAGATTTTTTATTATTTATTATTGCACAATAAAATCATTACAGTTGAATCACAGTTAAAGAACCAGCAACCGATTATCAATAATTTTCTTAGAATCTAATAGGCAGGGTGACCGGTGGGATGGATTCGTCACCCGCTCTTTCCCAAATTGACCTACCCTCTAGACCCTCCAGAAGAGAAAGTATATACCTTGCATTTTTTCCGCATAAACACACTTCACAAACAACACTTGAGAGCGTTGAAGAGCCTTTATTCAACGAGTGGGCGTGACCATAGGTGTTAAGGGCATACAAAATATCTCCAATTAGTTTCAGAATAATATGGGAGAGGGTTAAGGAATTTGTTTATGTTCAAAAATAGTTTGCTAGCCATAACAATTCTGTCCAAAATAAAGGGCTTAAATCCGAAAAGTTAAATTCAAAGAATTCCTATCAACGTTATTATACCTATCATCAGTTGTGTGAACCAATCATGCATAAATATAAACCGCAAAATGTGCAAGACAAACATTAATGAAATATATAAATTACAATTAAAAATACAACTATCACAGTTAACTTATTTTTTAGAGCTTCTTCAAAGTTTTAGTTAGTGGCTTACTCAATTTTAAGGACAATTCATTGAAGAAAATGTCGCACGTGTCTATTAAAAAAAATTCTACCATCACATCACATGATCGTTCCTGGCTCGCAAAAAATAAAAACCCACACGGAATTCTTTATTTTGCACGCGAAATATAAACAAAACAAAACCCATGTGACTTAAAAATAAAGTTTTCCCACGGAAAAAAACTAAACCTTTTTTTAAATAACAATGCCATTGCAATGCAAGCTTATCTTATGTTTGAATAAGGTAGAAAGAAGCCAACAACAAAAATCATAAATAAAACGCAGATTCATCCGTGAAAAAACTCTGTTGATTCAAAACGCAGTTTGGGTTGAAAAGGTACCAAAAAACTTTTTAGCATTTTTTTCGCAGATCTGAATCCTGGCAAAAATGGATAGAGTGGGATTATATTTTATACGTCTCCCGAATACATGGGTACGGGGGGGGGGCATACATGGGCACGGGGGGTTGGGGGGGGGTTAACCCCTCAAATTCTGAGAAGTGGGGTTTAACCCCCCCACTCAGAAGTGGGGGGGGGGGGGAGAAAAATTTAACCCCCCCAATTTTGGAAAAATGAAGAAAAAAAAATCTTTAAAATGACTTCTAACTGCCTCCAAACTTAAGTTTTGAGGTCAAAATGAATGTTTTAAGCAATAAAAAGCTCAAAAATGCAATAAAAAAGGGTTTTTTGACCTAAAATTAGTGTTTTTAACCTATTTTTTCTTCAAAATCGAAAAACGATATGGGTAAAATGCACTCCAGAAAAAAAAACGATATGGGTATTTTGCGTTTCTCGGATTTTAATCCCCCCCCTAATTTGGGGTTTAACCCCCCCACTCCGGACCAACTTGCCCATGTATGGGGGGGTTGGTGAAAATTAATTAACTCTGTCTCCACCGCAAATTTTTGAAAAAGTAATTTTGGTTTACCCATCCCCCCTTCTCGACCAATACAGGGTGGGGAGGGAAAGATGGTTAACCTTGACCCAAATTCGGAAAGTTGAAAAAATGTTTTCTAAATGACTTCAGAGCACCTGCAACCAACTTAATTTTTGCGCTCAGTCAAACTAAGGGTTTTGGGCAATAAAAAGCTCAAAAATGCAATAAAAAATGCATAACAATTACAAAACTCTGTATTTCTCGATCAAACCTCCAGAGCGCTCAATGCCTAATTAAGGATATTTTCGGTGGTTTGGTTGACGAAATATAATACCCTACCGAAAAAATGTGGGCTAGTAAAATATATTTAAAGGATTTATATAACGCAAAACAAAACAGAAATATAAAATTTGGGGGTACCCCGGACACCCCCCCCTAAAATTTGGGGAGTAGGGTCGGGTATACCCGCCGCCCCCAATAAAAAAATCCGAGAACCTGCCCACCTGTGCGATAGTGCGTTTGCAATGCAATACTTTAAGATTAAGAAATTTTACAGGAACCCAGTATTAAAAAAATTTATCATGATTAAGTTTAGCTTGATTTTAAGGTTTTGTTTAAGCTCTGGAAAAAGAAAGTTTAAGAACCCAGTATAAGACCTGTGCACGGTTTGAAAATGCCCCCCCCCCCGCTTTATTGGAGGATTCCCCCCCCGTTTTATTGCCCCCCCGCCAAAAAATGAAAAAGTACCCTAAAATTATGACGCCATTTTTGACCTATGATGACGCCATCATCGCAATTTTTTTGCAGTTTTTAGCCTATTTCAATGTATTTTAAGCCATTTCAGAACTATTTTTACCTAATTTTTTGTTTTTTTTATCCTTTTTTCTCTTTTTCCCTCTCTTTTTTTCTCATTTTTTCCTTTTTGCCCTGCTTGTCCCCCCCCCCGTTTCAAAAAATTTGCCCCCCGTGCTCCCCCCCCGTTTTGGAATTGCCCCCCCCCGCTTAAATCCCGGGGAAGGCAATGCACAGGTCTGCAGTATTAAAGATTTATCATGATTAAGTTGGTACAAGTCCCATATGTCTACGAATTATCGATTTGACCGATCGAAAAGTAAAATAAGCATATAAAACATTTTAATACCTCAAATCGGACACGCAGACATCATTTTTGAGGTTATTTTTTCAAATAGTTTTCTGTAAAAAGTTATGAGCCTATTTGGGCCCAAAAATTATCTATTTTTGGTATGTACAATTTATGCTGTTAAGGAAAAATTTTTATTTAGTTTTTAAATACCTTAAAAATATATTTATCGGATTGCCCAGAGTTTGGCGGCTGTAAATACAGTTTAAAATTTTTTCTAGTGTGTACCGTTTTTGTATCACAACCATTAAAAATGAGCTAAATTTCAATTTTAAAAAAATGAACATTCGTCAAAAACACATAATCAAATGAAAATAAGTCAAAAAAGAAGTTAGCTTGATTTTTAGGTTTCGCTTACGCTTAGAATACCTAATATTAGAAAAACAAAGCCTAAATTAATTTAACTTTTAAAACCAAATAAAAATTTGTTGTCTATGTTCTTAGTGGTCCATGTGACCATTAATTTTTTTAATTTTTTTGATATTTTTAAACTCTTCAGCAGACCTTAAGCAATGTAAAAATATAGTTTTTAATTTTTTGTGTTGCTTAACAAAAAAATTTTCTTAACAAAATAAATTTCACATACCAAAAATAGGCAATTTTGATCTCAAATGGGCTCATAACTTTTTACAGAAAATTAAAATAAAAAAACCCCTCTAAAATGAGATTTATGAGTCCGATTAGGGATATAACAATGTTTTACATGAGTATTTTACTTTCCCATTGATCAAATCAATAATTGGTACACGTATGAGACAGACCTGTGCACTGCTCCCCCCGGGGTTAAAACGGGGGGGCAATTCGAAAATGGGGGGGGGGGCCGGGGGGGGGGCAACTTTTTTGAAACGGGGGGGGCAATAAAAGGGGGCGGGGGGGGGGGCGGGGAAGTAGGGGGGAAAGAAAAAGAGAAAACAAGTAGAAAAAAAGAGAAAAAAAGAAGGGAAAAGGGAAAAAAGGGACAAAAAAAGCGAAAATAAGGTAAAAATAGGTCTAAAATGGCTTAAAATACATTGAAATAGGCTAAAACTGCAAAAAATTCGCGATGATGGCGTCATCATAGGTCAAAAATGGCGTCATAATTTTAGGGTACTTTTTCATTTTTTCGCGGGGGGGGCAATAAAACGGGGGGGGCAAATCCTCCAATAAAACGGGGGGGGGGCATTTCCAGACCGTGCACAGGCTGGGGGGGTCGAAATTGGGCTTATGAGGGAGGGGGGGGGGGGGAGGTCAGCCCCTGTCCCTCCCCAAAAACTTATACCGTGAGAAAATACAAACCCGTGCACGATCTGAAAATCTCCCCTCGTTTTATTGCCCCCTCGCTCAAAAATGAAAAAGTACCCAAATATTCTGACGCCATTTTTGACCTATGATGACGCCATCACCGCGAAATCTTTGCAGTTTTTAACCTATTTCAATGCATTTTAAGCCATTTTAGACCTATTTTTACCTTATTTTTCCTTTTTTTCTTTCTTTCTCCCCTGCTTGCCCTCCCGTTTTATTGCCCCCCGTACTCTCCCGTTTTGGAATTTACCCCCCAATAAAACCCCAGGGGGGAGTGCACAGGTCTGCATATAGTTTCAATTTATTATGTTGCTTAACAGAAAAATTGTCCATGCCAAAAAAAGGCAATTTCTGGAAATAAAAAAGGGAGAGCATAAAACCCAGGTGAAAAGTCCTGGGCAGCCGGGCAATAGCAGGGGATAAAACCGGGGTGGTTAAAAAAATTCGTATTTAAATCCACACTTGACCAAAGTTATAAAACTTATGTTTTACTAGATTTGGGCAAACGTTAATGTATAAAACATTGTATTTCAGCGAAAATTAAATAAAAATATTTTTATGGTATTATGCCAACGGCATCTGAGAGTATACAACCGGGGCAAAGGTGATCTTTAGAAAGGGTGGGACATCGCGAGGATAAAAGCCAGGCGGTCAATTTTTTTATTCTAAAACATTTATTGAACAATGAACACAGCTAAATTAATTGTTTGCGAATTCGTTGAGGCTCTAACTTGCTTTTACACCAAGATTTTTTTCAAACAATTAAAAAAAAGTAGCTTTAGATTGGTTTTAATCTTTTTTCTGTTTTTCTTTTAGGATCGCCTGGTTTTTATCTTTTTGAACTTGTTTTGGCACATATGGCAAATTTTTTAATACAAAAACCCAGTTAGAGCCTAAACGATTTCGCAAACAATTAATTTGGCTGTGTTTAATGTTTAATAAATGTTTTAGAATAAAAAAAATTGACCGCCCAGCTTTTATTTGCGCGATGTCCCACCCTTTCTAAAGATCACCTTCGCCCAGGTTTTATACTCTCAGATGCCATTGGCACAATGCCATAAAAACATTTTTATTTAATTTTCGCTGAAATAAAAGGTTTTATCCATAAAATTTGGCCCAAATGTAGTAAAAATACCAAACTTCAGTTTTATAACTTAATTTCTGATCAAGTGTACATTTAATTACGATTTTTTTAAATCACCCGCGTTTTATCCCCAGTTATCCGGCTGGCCCGCCCCGCCTGCCTGGTACTTTCGCCGCAGTTTTATTCTTCACTTATACCGTTTTAAGTTTAGCTTGAATTTAAGGTTTTGTTGAACAACATACGTAACTGAACGAAGAACTACA
>JASAMX010007018.1:0-51823 GCA_030248175.1 Microlaimidae sp. YZB2_3
AAACTAAACTGGAAAACTCAACCGAACCCATTCAACTGGTTGCCTGTACGTTAATACCCCCCGAGGAGAAGAGTTCCCTTGTGACTCAGCAGCAGGAAGACCTCGACTATCGGGATATCTATCAATATCTGCTTAAAAGAATTCTACCGGACAATAGGGTGGAGGCCCAGAAGATAGTTCGGGAATCGGAGGGTTATTTCCTACAGGATGGAGTTTTAGTACACGAGCATCCCCGGATTAAACGGGTAAGTTCAAAGTTTCCTAATCAAATAGCTTTGCCCCGGGTGCGACGGACAGAAGCTTTAAGAGCGGCTCATGACGACGTTTTCGGAGGACATCTTGGGATAAGACGCACTTATGCAAATTTGGTAAGTCGGTTCTTTTGGCCAGCCATGCGCCAGGACGTCGAGCAGTATGTCACAACCTGTGACCGATGTCTGAAGAGGAAGTCAGATGCCCAACTGCCCCGGCCGCCCCTGCATCCAATTAAGGTAAGCAAAATTTTTGACACTATTGGCATGGACATTTTAGGCCCTATGACCCAGACAATTCGCGGAAATAGATACGTTCTGGTGGTTACCGAATATGTATCCAGGTTCGCCATGTGCTTTGCGATCCCTGACCAAAAGGCAGAAACCATAGCTCGAATCCTGTTAGAACAAGTCATAGCAATTCATGGTTGCCCAGCAGAGATACTTACGGATCAAGGTACAAATTTCCGGAGCGATGTTATTGCTGAAGTATGTGAGATAGCCTCCGCCAAGAAAATATTCACAACGCCCTACCATCCTCAGTGCAACGGCCTCACGGAACGATTCAATAAGACCCTATGCGAAATGTTAACACACTATGTCAACGAACATCACACAGACTGGGATTTCGCGTTACCATTCGTGACATCTGCCTACAATCGTTCCCCGCAGGAATCCACTAAAGAAAGTCCGTTTTACCTGATTTATGGCCGGGATCTTCGAGTTCCAATCGACACAAAGTATCAGCAATTCCGCACCCCGTACAACGATTTTGAGGACGACTATATTCAACATGCTAAGGTAACAATGACCGAAGCTCGAGAGATGGCGGTGCAGAATCTTGAAGCAGCTCAGACTAGGCAGAAGCGGAACTACGACAAAAAGGTATGTAAAAAGCATGTAACTGTAGGAACGCTAGTGTTAAAATTCAGTCCTGTTAAAAAGCCACAAAGCTGCTCAAAATTTCACAGTAAATGGGTAGGGCCGTATAGGGTCATAAGTGTGAATAAGCGTTTTGGTACCGCCGAAATTGAACCGCTAGAGTCAGCCACCCCTGAGAAAACCGAGCGAGTAAATCTACAGAGGCTTAAAGTATACAAACCCCGCTCCGAGAATTTAGCTGCATCCATTGCCTACCTAGATCGAGTTCGAGAACCTTTAGTTGCTACAGAAACTACACGACCCGGTCCATCTAAATGGTCTAACGACACCGAAACAGACGCTAACCCCGCAGCAGAACGGGAAGACTCTGAGACGCCACTGCCGACTCAAGCACAGCAGCAGGGCTCCCATCCTCGTCCGTTGCGAAACCAGCGACAACGTCAACGAGCTCGCTATGTCACAGCAAAGAAGCGCCGCCAGCGTCGGCAGCGCCATCTTGCCAGGTTATTGGAACGTAAATACCGTGAGCAGCAGGAACAGCGAGAAGAGGAAAAGAAACAAGCCGCTAAGCGGGCGGAAGAACGGAAACCCAAAATTGGACCTCTTAAACCCCTCGATCACTCCGATATTCTTGGGAAAATCTTAGAAAAAATGGAAAAACCCCCGTCCAAACCTCTTACCGTAGAGTGATTGTACTAACCCATGAGTTGGGGTGTATAAGTATATATATATAGTAAAAAAACTTGTTGAAAATAAATAAATAAAAATCTTACTTTTGTTACTTTCCTTCTTTCCGTTTTTCATGCAGTTGTTGTTTAGTAAATCCGCACTCTTGACTTCTTATTATTATTTGGTAAAAATTGGTAAAGTACTGTGCACTTGGCGGATATTGACTTTGTATAATTGTGGCTCTATAAATCCTGTCCTTAACAACCTGTTAACCCTTGCTTTTGTTCTATTTAGTGACGTATTTTAGTACCGCTTGTAGTTGTCATTGCCGTTATTTTTTCCAATATATTTGTTTATTACGTAATTTGGTTGGTATCTTACCCTTTTTCTTGTTTTTAGCAGGGCATTATAGGGAGGTAACTCATGAGAAGCCTCTGCCGTTTTTCTTTGTTTTATTGCTCCGTAAAATTTTCCTTATCCTTATTATACCATAAATTTTTATTTGTCTTATTGTATCGGCTGCTTTGTCGTGTTAAAGTGTGCAACATATTATAAACGTATATCACTTTTTATTCAAACGTACAAACAAATTGTAAAAATTTATCTTCGTAGTTCACACTGGTGAGAAATTCTGCGGAGGCTTGAGCCAATTTATGTGTCCCGTGACACACTTAGGTGAGAACCAAATTGTCCGTAGGCAACGATCCTAAAAACATGAAATTAATATTAATGTGTTTCAGATGCCGATGGTCAAGGTGCCCCTCGCTTACGTCAACCAGGCCCCGCTCACCCAATGGCTCAAGGACCAGCCCCGCAGCACTCCCCGCCCGAAGCGCTAAACGAATCAACGGCGAGTGAAGATCAAGTCGGCATCCCCGCCGTCAGAGACTATCATAATGATTAACATAGGTGCACGCGCGAGAGGGCGTGAAAAATTGCGATAAACGCGTACAAAAAAACAAAAACATTCCCCGCGCAACAATTGTTTTTAAATTTCTGTAAATTTTCGGGTAAGCGGGTAATTTCTAAAAAAACGTGTCCCGGTGACAAAAGTCGCCAACTTGTGCTTTCATTTTGCGCTGCCGAAGTCATTGTTAAGCGTTCCAACGGCAGGGAACCTTAAGAAACGAGTTTTTTGCCCAGCGGTTTCTATCCGCACCTTTGGCACCAAAAATATTATTACTGGTCAGTTTTTTCCTTTTTTTTTGTTGTTTTTTCGTTTTAATTTGTGTGTATTACCCGATACGTTACCAATCCCCGTTTCCCTGCTCACCTCGCACCTTACGCCCCAAATTCCCGCTCGCCAACCATTTTCACCCCCCAAGGGTCGTTTCCACGCCGGGGACGGCTTTGGACCGGGTGGGAAGATATGGCGTAGCTGGAAGTTTGGGCGTTTGTCGTGTTTTTCCCCGTTTTTCCTTATTCCCCGTTTAATACTCCTATTTTAAGCCACCGTTGGTTTTATTTTATAAATAAATTTATTAAATCTCTCAAGTAAATTGTTTTAATAATTTCTAAAAACGAGGTATTGCGCAGGCTCGAACACAGCGCGTAGTGTGCCTAATTTTCTCTCTGGGCGTCGGAGTCGGTGTGGTTTTTAATTGCGCGCGGTGTTGTGCGGGTTGTTCTGCTCTGTGCACATTGTGCTAATATAAAAACGGCTGGCGTTTAAAAAAGTCGTTAGTTTTTATATCTTCAATCTTGGTTTCGGCTGCGAAATTTGGCAAGAAGACCTGCAGGCCTCGAGGACGATTTATATTTCGTTCCTCTCCCCTGAGCATTGTTTTATTACTGCTAAAGAAAATTTATATTTTTATTAGTTATCCCCGCCAAATTTACGCGGTCCTACGTGGGACTTTCCGACGACCAGAAGAGAATCAGCTGAAAGACTTTTACATTTTATTATTACTTTTTTACTGTTCGAGTCGACACAATCCTCGTTGAGACTAAAAATCTGAGTGTTTCTTTTTGCAGTTAGTTCTAAAACCTCTGCTAGTTTTTCGGTTAGGCTAAAGTTAACGGTGTCAACTTTTGCAACCCCTTGGTGGGCTAATTCCCTTGGTGGTTTCCGGGTTACCCTGGTAACGTATCTTTACTAAATTGTTGTGCTTCCGGCTTAAAGCCTCTTTCGCATCTTCCCCGCCTCAACTGCCAAACCGGCGTCAAAATTATTAAGGTGTTCCTCACCATTTTTAGTAGTCCCCCCTTAGGTTTAGCTTTGCCGCAGTTTTCGTGTAACCTCGGTAAAAATTATTAGGCTTAAGCTTATATCTGTGCCAGCGCTCTTGCATAAGTTTTTCTTTATTGGTTTCTAGTAAATATGTCGCCATGGTGTCTGTGTTTTATTTGGCAATCATAAACGGTGCCTGCTAAATTAGCGTTTACATCTCATTACTAACTACTAGCGTTGGAAACTTACTTAGCATTTCTAGTCTCATCGAAAAGGAAACCCCAGTCGACGGGGAAGCATAAAGACTCGCATACATCGCATATTAACACAGTGTTCGTCGGTCCTATCCGTCCTTGCATACTCGATTAGTCTGTGTCCGCCAGCGGTCCGGGATCCCCGCTTAAATAACAAAAGTTGTTGGCGCGACACTTGCATTAAAACTTTATAAATGTGTTATTTCTGACCATCTTGAACGCCTAGAAATTTTTAATGCCCTCCCAACACCCCTTTTTTACAACCGTTCGCTTCTTTTTTTTTAAATTTTTTTTTTTCTTCCCCCCCTCCTTTTTATGTTAGGGGGTATTGCTAAAAACTCTTTCACCACTCTTCTTTTTCTCCCCCCCTCTTTTCTAACTCTCTTTTAATATACACGTTCTCATGCGGGATTTAGAAATAATATAAAAATTTAATATAAAAAAAAAAAACCTCACATCAACACAAAAAAACAAAAAAAAAAAAAAAAACTAATAAAATAATAAATAAAAAAGGAAACTAACGCAAGAAAAAAAAAAAAAAAAAAATTTCTTTTCTAAAATAAAAAAAAAGAAAACCACCACAAAATTAATCACTATGAGCCTTTTACCATAAAAAATTACCAAAGTATAAAGGTATGAGAATAAACGCATATAAGCGCATTTAAAAATCAAAATATCACAAATTTTCTTATGTAAAAAATTCTCCAGGTCAAGAATACAATATTTTATTAAAACATAAATATAAAACCTACAAAATAGTGTCAATTTTAAGTTATGTAAAAAAAATGTTATTTTGTTATTCATGTAGCTTAAAATTTTTTTAATTTAATTAATTTTTGCAACTACAATATTTTATTAAGACATAAATATAAAATTTAAAAAATATTGTCAAAATAAAACCTGTAAGATAGTGTCAAAATTTGTAAAACGCGTGTGTCAAAGAAGCCAAAAAAAAACGCACAAACTAGTGTTAAAATGTACAGTTATGTAAACAGATTGTTTGTTATCTTGTATAGTTCAAGTATGTACATAGCTTAAAATTATTTTAGATAAAAAAATAATTTGTTTTAAGTTCTTAACTGCAAATGTGTACCATTATAAAAAAACTATGTACTGTAGACAAATTAAACATGGTTGATCTTGATGATTTGCAGTAAACAATTAAATACCGTTTAAGAAATTATTTATCAAAATTCATCAATTTTAAAACTTAAATAAAAAAAACAATTAAAAATCGGAATTAAAAATATTTATGATTTGTAACATTTTATATATTAAACAGCTTCTGTTCTTAAGTATAATTTGAATATTGTTGGATATTTGATTTTCTATTGCATTTTATCAATGTCGGGCAGGTTTAATTTGCCTATATTCAGCAGATGATTTAAGTTTTAGATTTCACTGTGAGTTACAAATCATTTTTATTATAATAATACTCTTGTTTATATTAAATTGTATTTCAAAACTTATTTAATACAGTAAAAATAGCCCTAAAAACACAGATAGAATAATTTAAAATTTCAAGCTAAAATAAGCTATAAATCGCTTATTTCAAGGGCGGAGCTTCGGAGTTTCGGAGCTGCGAGCTTCAGAACTCCCCCCAATTTAGATGTCCAGATCTCTGGAGCATAATATAGTGTTGTGATAACTACTTAAGCAGTTAACTACTTAACTACTTAACTACCATAATTTTGGCTACCTACTTAACTACCTACTTTCTTTCCTAAAAGTAGTTAACTAACTACTTAACTACCTACTTTCAAAAAATAAATTAGTTAATACAAATAATTAACAAAGTAGTTATAAACTAGGCAGAAAGTAGTTAGCTAAGAAGGCAAAATGTAGTTGGCGAAGTAGGTATAAAATACTTATTGTTTTTACACGAACAATCAATATCTGCGGGGTAGATATACTACTAAAAACTCACAACTGTTTAAAACAGAATGTGGTGATATTGAGATATGTATAGATTCCTAATAATTTGCACGCGCTGAGTGTCTTAAATTAAAGTCCATATGGGGACACTCAACAGTGGTTTTATACACAAGGTGTGCTTTATAGTTTATGAACCCATTTTAAAATGCAGCAATGCTTTTATTAAAGTTTAATAGAGATTACCTCATAAAATACATAGTTAAAGTAAAGTATAATAAGACAAACTTTTATTTTTGTATTAAAAGAAAACAAAATTCTGTTCGTTTTCTTTTTATTTAATTTGGTGTAAAGTACTATGCATTTTTTATTTTTTAATTAAAGTTTTAAAATTGAAAAAGGCAAAAAATTTAATCCTTTTAAATGATGTATTACTCATATTTATTAGAATTCCAATGTATGGTTTAAAAAATGTTTTAGTTAAGAAAATATTTTAAAAGCAATCAAAATTTTGTTTTAAAATGGATACTAAGCTTTTTTTCAGCTTTTTTTGTCCAACAAGATTATATATATAAGAAAACAATCTCAATACATTTTTTCTTTGCAATCCACCCCAAGTGAGTTTTTAAAACCAAAAAAATGGTTGTGTGTTGTATGGAATTATTTTAACCATTTAACTTATAATCTTCTCTTTTGTAGCTTTGGGTCAATACCTACCTAAGGTCCTACCTATGTTATCTGAGAAAAATTTAAGCAAAAAATGTCATCCAAGCTATTGTCATCCAAGCAAAAAAAATAAAGCAAATGAAGTTTTTCCAAGTAACCGGGAAAAATATTCTAGTAAAAAAGCAAAAAGCTAATAATTTGGCTGAAAGTGTAGATATATCTGCGAACCCTAACCCTAACGCCTAACCCATCTGTTATATCCCTAACCCATTAGCACCGTTATACAATAAACGGGGTGAAAAATACAAAAGTTTTTTAATAAGCTTGCAAAATACGTCAGCAAAACATAACTTAACTTAACTATAAAATATTTTTCTTCTAAACTTCCTGAATTTCAACTATATTGTATTATTTGTCTAGCCATAAACATAAATTACTGCCGAAAAAACCAATAAAATATGGAAATAATAATTATTAAAGTTGTGACAGAGCTTTTTTTCGATTAAGAATTTAAACTTTTAGTTTTACTAAAACTTTAATATAAGTATATATTTAGTTCAAGAATTAACTACTTAACTACCTACTTAACTACTTAACTACCTAGTTAAAAAATTTCATGTAGTTAACTACCTAATTACTACCTACTTGTGATTTTGTGTAACTACTTAACTACCTAATTATAATTTTAAAAGTAGTTAACTACCTACTTAACTACCTACTTTGATTTTTGGCTAACTATCACAACACTAGCATGATATTGAATGGTCGGAACATCACTAGCGTAAACGTTAACTAGTTATGATATTTTGATTACCAAAAATACAAAAATAATATAATTTTTAAGCTGAAGACTTGTAAATTTTACACCTTCAATATTGTTTATAATGTTTGAATAGAAGAACTTCTTAATAATTACAGAATACCATTTTGGAGATTTAAATTCAAACTATATACGTTATAAGGTAAAATTTATGGTTTATTTATGGTCTATGTTATTTTTTTACAATTAATTAAGCTGAAATTAAGATATAACAAACCTTTTTAAATATATTTAGTTTTTTTTAATATTTATTAACTTGTAATAAAGAAAAAAATAGCTTTGGAAATAAAGTTTATAGTTACAATGCTATTTATTAGGGCATTCTGATTTTGATTTGTTTGGGCTTAAATTTAATTATAGTTGGCCGTTCAAAAATAACAATGAAAATTAGCGAATAAATAAAAAAACAACATGTATTTAGATAACGGAATTGTTTTACTTTAATATTGTTTTGTATGTTTTATATTCCTGTCTTTATAAAATATTGTATTTTTGATTTTGGAAAATTTTTGACAATTTGAAAATATGCACTTTTCTGTGTTTAAATGTAGTGAACTGTTTTCATTCCTATATTCTTGGTCTTGATATTTCTGTAATCTGTTTATTTTACTAATAATTCTGAAACTAATATTTAAGTGCATTGTGATGAAATGTTACTGACCAGTTCCAAATGATTATATTTTGATTAAAATCTGGACTGACTTTTATGGTCGTGAGAATGGGTGTAATAAAAGGTGTTTTGGCATCTTTTCATAATTTTATAATTCTCCTATTAGACACCTGCATCGTTCCTGGAACGCGTTCCTAGAACGCGCCTGAGAAAGGTGTAAATCTCAGCCTGTGATTGGTTATGACATCAATTCCCAGTTTTGATTTTCCAAATTTGGCCCACCTGCATTGTTCCTGAAACGCGTTCAGAGCGCGTTCTGTGTGCGTTCCAGGAATCCAAAAGAAAGCCAGAACGCGTTCCAGGATATCAAAAATCCTTGCGAACGCGCGTTCTCTAAAGCGTTCCCAGAACGAGGAACGCGTTCCAATCCTAGGCTACTTTTGCCCGGCACTGTACTACAGTAACAAACAAATTGATAAAGCATTAGGTTATCAAAACTCACGTAAAACTATTGCCATATGATGATATGATACGCTGAAAACAATTTTTAGCAGTTTTTAGTGCATATTTCCGAAAATTTTCGCCTCCGGTGGTTGGGGGGTCACCCCCAATCCCTCCAGTCCGATCAACGCTCTGCGTTAGTTTTATGCTGCTATTTATGTAATTAACATTTTGTGTAAGAATTAGGTTATAAAAACAAAATTAAAACAATAACTATGATTCATGAAACGTCATGCTTGGCAGATTAGTGACGCTGGTAAATTCAGGACGCCCAAAATAAACACGCCAACTTTTCGTAAAGCTTAAAACTCAAAATAAAAACAAAAAGTTACAATATTCAAAATATAATGTTCACTATTTTAACATAATTTGCATATGGTCACTGTGTTAAATTCGGTCAGCCTTAATTTCAACTCCCAGTTGTTATTTTTTTTATTCACAAAGTTATGAAATGAACTGTGTTTGCTGGCTGGCAGGCGGTGGCTAAAATTAAGGCTTGCTGAAATTAAGTTATTTACCCTAAATTAAAATAAATGTGTTTTAGACTCACAAAATTTACTTAAAAAATTAGAAATAAAGCACAAAAACACTTAAAATTTTTTTTTAAAAACTCATAACGTGGGTAAAATCAAACACAATTTTATTATTTAAACAATACTGAAACCATAAACAATGTCAATGTAACCCATTTATTCTTTAACAGCACATGGGTAAATCAGAAATTTAAATATTTTTAAGGCTAGCAACACATACTTTAAAAGAGCAACAAACTATTTTTGTTTAATTTCGCTTAATGAAACTTTTATTATATTTACTGTAATTTCAAAAAACACCTGTTCAAATTTAGAAAAATAAAGACAAAAACGGCAACTATGTTTTATATTATTTTTTTTAAATGGTTTTAAATTGATGTTTATATGAACAACTAAGATGACGATTACTTTCTTTTTTGACAAACTTAAATTTACGTTATCACCTTGACAGAAAAAGGTTTAATTTGAAAACCCCTATAATAATTGATTGAGAAATAATTGATTTTTTAAGGGTATACAATTTTTTTAGTATAAATAGTTTAAATTTTTTAAGTTAACTATAAAAAGTTTAACAAGCAAACTTAAAACCAGTAAGAAGAAATATAAACATAATTAGAGTAACTTACTTAAAATTGGCCAAGTTTAATATCCGCGACCGGATTTTATTTTTTTATGCTCCGAGTTACATACAGTTCTGGTCAGAAATAGAAGCCCATGGAGACAGAGACCGAGACGCGCGTCTCCGAAGTGTTTCCCAGAGACGCGTGCGCGGACACGTCTCTGGGAGACAGGCTTGATAGAAATTCGTTTCCAATCTGCGCCCGCTCTGGAGACGGAGACAGAGACGAGAGTCTCCGTAGACGTGCGTCTCCCAGAGACAAAGACAAACGTGCCCTGGAGCACCTGGTTAATATTGACCGTGAGAAAATGAACCTTTCGCGAAGCACCTGCAAATTTTCCCTTCTATTTTAATTGACGTTATTGCTCACTTAGCAAATGAAAAATAAAACTGCAACCATTAGTTTTTAGATGACAATAAACTTTTTACGCATCCAAAGCATAAAAAACAAATGTTATAAGGTTCACGACGTGAGGATTTGAACTGTAGTTTAAACGTTTAAATAGAGAATAAGTTTTTTTGTAAAACTAGTCACTATATCGATATTGTGTGGGATTTAGCGTTAAATTATTGTTTTTATCAGCTATTTATTACTTAAAGCTAGAATGTATTTTTTAAGCACTACTTCATTTATAGGATATTTTATTAGGTACTTAAAACCTATTTGTCGAAAAAACAGTTTTTCCAGTAATGCAGTAAAACGCACAAATAATTATATTAAAAAAGTAGTTAAGACAGAAGGTTGTAAAATTAAAACAGTAAAACGTTAAATAATAATAAACAACAGTATTTAAAACATTAAGGTCGTAAAATTAAAAGAAACAGTAAAATTGCCAACAAATGATAAAACAGTTTGTCACAAATTTGTTCTTAAGCTTTTTAAAACATTGTCGCACCTCCATTTATAGCAATTACTTGAGGTGCTACTTTATGAACATGAGAAATGTACTTTCGGCATGTTTTTTAATTCATTTTTGTAGTCCAAAACTTTTGAATTCTGGCATATAGCTCAGCTTTATTCCTTGGCTTCGACTCGCCACGCAAATATTCTCTTTATGCTGTCTACTGTAACAACTGATGGTATTGTTTTTATTTGTTTTTAAATTTAAGATATAAAGTAAAAAAACGTGGTTTGGAAAAATTTAAAATTGTATAGGCATATTAAACCTGACTGACCTTGATGGCTTGCAATATTAAATCAAGTTTTTAACAAAGCAATATAAAATTATAAACAACTGTTTAAGGTATTAAAGATTAATTCTATTGTTTTGCAGTTTTTATCAAACTATTTTTATTGAGGGAAATGCCAATTTTAAAGTTGTCAATAGACAGCACCCTTTAGTTAATGCCAAACGTTTTAAATCAGTTTAAATTGGGGGATTACGAAGGCCAATAAACGATAACCAAGCCAATCTTTTCTAATCCTTTTTGCGTGTATTTACTATGGTGCTTTGGTTCGTTGTCTTGTTGTAAGCAGTAGTATATTTTCCGCCGATCATCAGGACGTTTTGTAAATTTTGATTCAATACAAGGCATAAGATATCGAAAAGATCCACTCAACGTATAAAATCATTACAATTTAAACACATTCATATCAGTTGTGTAAAAAGTTACCTTAATTGTTTTTACAATTTTCAAAAAATAACTCATTTCACATTGCTTTTACTTGACTGTTTTTAATATTTAATATAAAAATAGATTTACTTTTTATTATAATAATATTTTAAAATTAAAAGTACTTCTACTTTTACTTTTATTTAATTTTTTTGCTGCAATTACTAATGATCAAAGGAACTCTTTACTGCGGAGTATCTGCACTGTCCATACAAATTCTGTCACCAAAAATATGGCAATATTCCTTGCTCCAAACCATGAAATCCCCGCCCAAACGTTACCTACAAATGATGAAAATGGGATATTATTTAAATCGTATGCATTTTACAGTATAATTTTTTAAATTATTTTTTTTTGAAAATCATTAGAATTGATCAGAACAGAAAAATTTTAATTTTTCAGGTTTTGACAAAAAAGAATATTGCAAAAAATATATTTTTTTAATTTTTGCTTAAAATTGAAAATATACTATATAATCCCAAAGACTATTTAATAATATTGTATTAACTAAAGAGTAGAACCTCACAGCTTACAAATATAATTTTTCCAGTTAGTAGAATTATAAATTTCAAAAATAAATTAATGTTTGATTCAAATTATTAATGAAAAAATTGTCAGTAAAACACTGTGCAATTTAATAGTTTTTACAGAAAAATTTAAGGTTAGATATACAATTACAATTACAATTCGATGTTATAATTACAAGGTTTAACGAAAGCTTTAATGTAAGCAAAAATGACAATTTTGTTCTATATTGTGAGTTGTACTGAATGTACAACTGAAAGTAACATTTTCTAATTCTATTTGTTTCACGAAAAATTGGAAAATCTTAAATTTTTGACAATAATGGCGTGCTAAAATTTTCACTAAAGGATTTGAAATAAAGCTAAAAGTACATTTTTGTTGTTTTTGTAACGAAAATTTACGTAACAATGGTGAAATTGCTTAAATACAAAATGTTGTGATGCTCTGGAGCGGAGCTCCGCTTTTAGGAGCTCCACAGCAACCCCCGGAGCTTCAGAGCTCTGGAGCTCCGAAGCTCCGCCTCATTTTTTTACTAAATTCATGAGTAATTAAAGAGTGATGCCACATATTATTTGGTCAAAATTTTTTTGCAAATTATGTTTTTTTTTCAAAACTTATTCAAAACGCTAGAAAAAGTTTTAAAAATACAAATAGAGTAATTTAATTTGTATTTTAAGCTTAAATAAGCTTAAAATCTAAGATTTTAAGATTAAATAAGATTAAAATCGCTTAATTATGGGCAAGGCTTCGGAGCTCCCTCCGCTTTAAATGGCTGGAGCTCCGGAGCATGATATTAGAGGGTAAGAACATTATTTACGGGCTTTTGCTTGTGCCTGTGCTTGTGACTTTTGCTTGTGCTTTTGCTTGTGACTTTGACAAAAAAATTGTGCTTGAAACCTAAGCAAAATTAAGTTAAAGTAAAGGTATTTTTTGCATGACAAAGGTTTTTCATATGTAAATTTCATGGGTTAATCAAATAAAATACACATTTCTAAATGCTTCCATTATAACAAAAAGCCGCAATAAAAATTGTTTTAAATAGATGTTTTATTATTTTTAGCATTTCCAGTTTCAAAATTTTACAGTAACAAGCATTAATCAGCGAGCAACTTTGTCTCGTGGTGAGACCACTATGTTTCCCGGTTTTACTATAAATAGTGTGTGATCAAAAAATATTTTTAAAGCTAAAAAAAATTCGAAATACAAAAATTATTGAACCAATTATAATAATTATAATTGTTTTAAAAACTATTTGGTGACAAACTGTTTTATAATTTTGTTAACAATTTTATTGTTTTAATTTAAAAACTTTATTGTTTTAAATATTTTTGGTTATAATTATTCGTGTATGTAACAAATTAATTTTTGACAAACAAGTTTTAAGTACCTAATAAAACATCCCATAAATAAAAGTACCGCTTACAAAAAATACATACTAACTTTAAGTAATATATTAATAATAATATATAGTTAATGAAAACAATAATTTAACACTAAATTCAGTACAATGCCGTTGTGGTGATTAGTTTCCAAAAATTGTTACTCTGTAGATTTTACACAATTTAAATGTTTAAACTACAGTTCAAATCCTCGTGTCATGAACCTTATAACATTTGTTTTTTATGCTTTGGATGCGTATAAAGTTTATGGTCATCCAAAAAGTAATGGTTGCATTTTTATTTTTCATTTGCTAAGTGAGCAATAACATCAGTTAAAATAAAAGGGAATATTTGCAAGTGCTTCGCGAAAGGTTCATTTTTTCACGGTCAAAATTAACCAGGTGCTCCAGGGCACGTTTGTCTTCGTCTCTCGGAGACGCACGTCTACAGAGACTCTCGTCTCTGTCTCCGTCTCCAGAGCGGGCGCAGATTGGAAACGAATTTCTATCAAGCCTGTCTCCCAGAAACGTGTCCGCGCACGCGTCTCTGGGAAACACTTTGGAGACGCGCGTCTCGTCTCCGTCTCCATGGGCTTCTATTTCTGACCAGGACTGTAATGAACTTCCTTAATAATTGGCCAAAATTGTAATCCGTTTTATCAACTTAGAAAATCGGGTGAAGAACACTATAATAATAATAATGTTATAACCTGTTAAATTTATCGCATTTCCTTTACGACAGGAAAACTTTATCTTTAAAACACCTTAATTTTTAAAACACTATAAAATCTTTAATCTTTAAAACTTTAAAAACTTTATATTTAAAACATTGCGCAATTTCAATCAGTAATAAATGAATTTGGTTGTTGCCTTCAGAAAAATTGAATCGACAGAACTTTTTGGGTTTAAAATTATTTAATATTTGAAAAGATATTTGAATTTGAAAAGATATTGAATACTATTTTTTCTCTTTCTTAGCACATAAAAAAATTTGTGGGTTTGGCAGGGTTTAACTTTATTTTTGTTTAAAACAATTAAATTGGGACACAAGCAAATCTTATAAGATGTAAAAACCTATTACTGCGGTATCCTATTACAAAATCGGAATAAAAGCGGATGCGCGACCGTTTTAACCCGCTCCTGTGATTGCTTTTTTTCGGGTTACAACCGTTAAACCTCTGTATGAATGTGTGTACCTTTGTATGTATGTTTTTGGGCGTGATTAAAAATTAAATATGGTCTCTTCAGATTTTGTAGCTTAAAAAGAAATCAATTTTTTTAAATATTGTTATCATTGCGATTGTTATAAATCTATAAAAAAATATTCAAGACGTTCAATTAAACATTTGACATAGCTTTAGGTTATTTTCAGGGTGCATTATTTTTTTTATATTAAAAAAAAACGAAACAACAAACAACAAACAAAAAAAAAACAATAAAATCATTCAAACAATTTAACAAAAGGATTTAATATTAAGGAGCAAAATCAATTTTTTGTGTTGATTTTCTGAAAAAAAGGAATTCAAGAATCATGTTTTTATGATTTTTTTTGAAACGTCAGAACCGCATATTTTCTATTTGTTCGTACTAATTTACAAGGTCAGCCAGATATAATATTTAACTATAATGGTGTTTGCACCTTTCAATATCATGCTACAGGTCATTCAAAGCAGAAAAAGCTCAACAGCTCCGTCCATTAAATGAATGATGTTACTATAATTTAAAAGTTTTAAACTTTTTTAATATAATTTAACTTGTCAAAAAAAATATGCTTCTCAAAAAAAGTTTAGCTCATAGAAAAACAATAAATTCAAACAAATAATATAAATTCTAGCATATATTCGTGTATTTTGAAATATTTTCTCTGGCGCATGCTACTAGATTGTTGCTAGAAAAATTTTAAAAATGTTACAAGTTATGTCATTAAAAGCTGTATGCATGTTTGATTATCTAGGGTTTCCGCGTTTAAATTATCTAGTAGAATACAAACAAAGATTTTAACGTGCATAAAATTATTTATCATTATTTAAATGCTTAAAACACGCTTTTTATAGATATAATTAGGTTTTTTTACTATTAATATGCTTTTAGAACGCATCAGAAAAGTTTCTGTATTAGTGTTAAAGAAAAAGTTTTTTTTCTCTTCAAAAATTCAAAAAACGTTTAATTTTTGGTTTTTGGTTATGGCTGAAGTTTTAAGCCGCATTTACGAAAGCGGCGCGGCCACGCCGCGCGGTGACCGCGCCGTGGCCACGCGCTTTTGTAAATAAGGTTAATTTGTTTTGTTTTTTTTAAATACACCAAGTTTAAAAAATATCTGTAAAAAAGAAAATTTTAATTGAACTTATTTTTTAAGTTACATAACTTTACATACATAAGTTACATACATGTTTGTGTTGTCTTTTAACTTTAAACAATGTTTTTTGTTAAATTTCAAACTTTTTGCTTTAAAACGTTCATCCTGTTTAGTGTTTGCGTTTGATTAATAAAAATGACATGAAGTATCAGTATCAATTTAATTTACCTAAATTATAATAGTAAAATTCCTAAAAATAGGAACTTTTAGGTTTATCCATAAATTTTGAGTTTAAAACTAATAAACCCATCGGATTTGTTTTTGTCTTACTTCCAAAAACTTCTTCACAGTTTTTATCTAACTAATATGAACTTTAAAAAAAGCTTTTATTTCAAAAATTAATAGAATAATTAAATAAAAAAAAAAATTTTTTTGACCATTTTTTAATCATGTATTTTTTTTAGTTTAGATTTGTTTTTGTTGTTTTGTTTTTGTTTTTTATTTTGCAAAAAGTTTTTTCTGTAAAAATATGAAGTGCTTTTCTAAAATTCCACAAAACAATCATGTAAGAAATTTCTCTTGTGAAACCACCCAATTACTGATGTACCTCTCCTTACTTGGGATTTTCAGTTCTTCTTTTCAGCGTCTTGGTGGAGTTTTTTTGCATAATTATATCAATATAATCATAATTCCACTCATAACCCACTTACGTTAAAGTTGATTCACCTTTAAACTAAGAAGACAACAAAAATTTAATTTAAACCTCCCAAATGGATGTATCACCAGTGCGGACAAGAAAGCAATCCATCAATGCAGAAATGGACTCCTTGCGAGCTAGAGTGTTGGAATTAGTAGAGGAATGCTCTACATGGATGGCTGAAAAAGCGCAAATGGAGATCCGATTTAAAACCTTAGAAAAAGCTGCTAATAATTCCAGCCCCTAGAGCCTATCTGTTGTGGTAGCTGACGTTTGCCAGGAAGTCATAAAGCAGCTTTTGCCGCTGTTAAATAAGATAAGATAAGAAATTTTATTGTACAGGTCCAAAATATATTAATACAATATACAAAGACACTAATGTACAAATAAGTAAAGAAAAAAAAATAGTCGTATACAACAAACATAAAATTGAGATATAAAAAGTCACAACTTAAAAAAAAACATATTGTACGGGTTAATTTTTTATTATTAGAAAAACGTACCTATGTTAATTTAGATAAATTTGGAAGTTTTTTTATAACTGTTTTAATTGAAGGAGAGTTAATAATATCTTTTGATAACGAGTTCCAAATTTTGCACACCCTGACAGTAAAAAAATATTTTCTAGCATCAATTCTTGGGTTTTCCGTTTCAAGCTTTAACCCATTAGAACGTGTTTTGCAGTTTTTAATTAGTTTAAAGTATTCGTTTTTGTCAATATCCAGTTTATTATTAAGTACCTTGTAACAAAAAACTAAATCGTTTCTGATTCTTCTGCTTTCAAGACTGTCAAGTTCCAAAAAAGTTAAACGCTCAGTATATTCCGTTTTAGGAATTTTACAGCGGGCTTAAAGTCTACGCGTGAAGCTGCGCTGGACTTGTTCAATAAGCAGAATATCTTTTTTGTATTGGGGAGACCAAACACAGGTGTCATGTTCGACCACAGGCCTTACAAATCCTTTATACGCTTTAATAAGAATTTTAGGATTTTTTGTTTTAAAAACACGAAAAATAAGAGAAGTACGCGCATGAGCTTTTCTAGCCATTTCTAAACAATGACGAAATGGCTTTAGATCATTACAAATGGTTACACCCAAATCTTTGGTTGATGAAACTTTTTCTATTTGATTGTTTCCCAAAAAAAACTCATTATTTTGATTGTTATGACCAAAACTCATAACGCAGCATTTGCTAAAAGCAATACTAAGTTGCCACCTAGCAGACCAATCATAGAATTTGTCCAAAGACTGTTGAAAACTTGATGGGTTTTGAGTTGGATTTCGAATTGAATATATTTTAGTATTATCAGCGTACATTTTTACGTGTGTTTCTTCATTAAAGGAGCACTGTCACAAATCAAATTCCTATAAGGCCCGAACCAGACTGCTCCTTTAATACTGAACCGATTCAGCTGAAATTTAAAAATGTTGTAGCCTTGTAGTGGAGCACTCTAAATACCAAAGTTGAGTTAGGTAGCTTTGGTATTAAAGGAGCAGTCCGGTTCGGGCGTTATAGGAATTTGATTTGTGACAGTGCTCCTTTAATGCATTTCGGTAAATCGTTTATAAACAATAAAAAAAGTAGGGGTCCAAGTACACTGCCTTGGGGAACCGCAGATATTACTTGAATATAGTCTGAAAAACAATCATCAATTAAAATTTTTTGACGTCTACCAACCAAAAAATTTGAAATCCACCCAAGAAACTCATATCCTACACCATATCCTTTTAGTTTTAATAAAAGTTTATCATGGATAACTTTGTCAAAAGCCTTTTGATAATCTATATATACAGCGTCTACTACTTCTTATCGCGCAAGGCAATTGACCAATCATTTAATGTGGTGAGAAGTTGCAAACATGTTGACCTATTTTTTAAAAACCCAAACTCATGTTTTGATAGTAGCTTATTTTCCCTGAGATATTTAAGCATTGCGTCGCAGACCAAAGATTTCATAATCCTATACGTTATGCATGTAAGAGATATGGGTCTATAATTATTTGTTTCACTAGCAGAACCTTTTTTATGTTTTCATGAATTGGGATGACAATAGCCTCCTTCCACAGTTCAGGAACGGTAGAAGTAAGCATGCTTAACTCAAAAAAATTTTTAAAGGTAATGCCATAGAATCGGCATCTTGTTTCCAATCGTAAGCAGGTAAATTATCAGGAGTCATAGAGAGTTTTGGAGGTATTTTTTTAGTTTTTTACGTACTTTTTCTGTGGGAAACATAACTGAATTTATTTTAACATTTTTGTTTACTTTAAGAGGAAATTCCGGAATTAAACCATTATCAAGAGAAAAACATTTGTTTAATAATTGTTTAATAATAGTTTGGCTTTTTCTTCAGATTTTACAGCCAAGGTGCCATCCGGTTTTCGCAGAGGTGGAATTTGCGTGGTAGATTTCATTTTTGACTTTGCATAATTATAAAAATTGCGCGTATTACCAGATTGAACAATGTTACTTTCGTTATTTTCATGAAAATCGTGTACAAATTGCTCATATAACTTAGCACATTTTTTATATAAAGATTTTCCAACATGCGATTTTTTCCTTAATTTATAAAGTTTCTGTTTTTTGTTTTTTAGGCGCCTAATATGCTCAGGATATAACAAAAAACGATTTTTCATAGTGCATATAGGAACCCATTTGTTTATACAGTAGTTTTGAACTTCAAGAATTTTTTTGTATAGTTTATTTATAGATTCTGCTTTTTTAAAAATATTCTCAAAATCAAAATTTAGAAGATAGTTGTTTATGGCATGATAATCTCCTTTTTTAAAATTTCTAAAACATTTTTTTGAGGATTGTTTTTTATAGGGCTCAAAATTAATTTTAAACTTTACACTTAAGTGATCGCTGTTTGACAAAAATGGCTCAGAAATATTGATATCAAAAATTACATTATTATTATTACAAAGTATGATATCAAGTATGTTTGATGCTGTCAAATGAGTAGGTTCCGCTACGTATTGTACAAGCCCGTTTTCATTAATACTATTTAATATTATTTCGTGAATAATTGTATTTGTGGAATTAGGTTTTATGCTGTTTAATTTCCAGTTAATATGTGGGAGGTTTAGATCTCCGCACATAACAAAGCTGCAATCAGTGTCTGACAAAAACGAAATCAGGCGACTTATTTTTTGCGCGTCTTCTTTTTCAAACACGCATGGTAAATTTTGGTTTTTTGCGCGATAAAAACAGGCAATACGTATGCGTTCCTTTTTACCTAATATATCCACGCAATGAGCTGTTTGATGACCGTGTTACTAAACTTGACGCCAAAAAGAACATGGTCTTTTTGCAGTTGTTTCTGGACTACCTGAAACGAACAATGACACATTGGAAGCGCAAGAGTTAATTGGCACTTTGAACAACAACAGCTTGAAACAAAATGATGTGGTGGTTGTGGATTGCTTCCGCATAGGTAAACCAGGGCCTAGACCTAAACTCCTTAAAGTTAAACTCACCACAACCACAGCCCGCAACCACACCACCCGATTGGAAGAAATCTTAAGGGCAGTGCAAAACACAGAGGAGTTTTTATTCGCCCATCTGTTACCAGTAAACAAAGGACTACGCAATCTAAATTAATTGACATTCAAAAGAAGCACATGGAAAAGTTTCCCAGCTCTAAAGTCTTCATAAGATATAACGGTTTTGGCGACCCTTTTTATATGACAACATTAAAAAAGAAATGTTTGTAATAAAAAATGAAATATCAAACTCAGCATAGGAACTTGTGCGGTCCTCTTGCATTACAGATATTATAAGAGCATTGTATTTTAATGCAAGAAGCCTCAGAAATTATCTTGCAAAGTTTGATATTTTAACCTCTGGTAACGACGCTGTTTATGACAACAAACTTTTTGACTTTCTTTTTATCACTGAAAGCTGGCTTTCGCCAGAAATTTTAAACAATTCTCTTGATCCAAAAAATAATTACAATATTTTGCGATATGACAGGCAGAAGAATGTTAATCATGGAGGGGTTTTAACTCTCATTAGAAAACAGCATCAAATAATTTAGGTAGAAATTGGCCCAAAATATTCTGAAGTAGAGATAACAGCTTGTGATGTGCTATTTAAGGACTTAAAAATCCAAACTATATGTTTTTATAGGCGTCCTCAGACATCTAGAATGGAAGATGAATTAATTTTTGAGCTGCTTAAGCACTTAGTTTACAATTTTGAGTGTAGTGTAATACTTACTGGGGATTTCAATCTCCCTGGTATCCAATGGGATAAAAAAATAATGGTCTCTGGTAATCAGAATGAATAGAACTGGTTTGTTTTGTTTAGTGAATTAGGTCTTACCCAGTTACTAGAATCCCCTACCAAAGGTAATAACTATTTAGATCTTATTTTTACCACTGATGTTGACATTTTTAACTGTGTAAATATAGCTCCTATTTTTCTAAATTCTGACCACTCTTCAATAATGTTTGATCTTAATGCCAATTTTGAACCACAATATATTGATAAAAATTACAATAAGATGATATAAAAGTTTGCAAATTTTGCAAAAGCTGATTATGAATCCCTGTTTTTATTATATTCCACACATAATTGGGATGAACTTTTTAAAAATTGTGACAATGTTGAAGAGCAATGGCAATGTTTTAAGTTAAAACTTATTGAAGGAATAAACAAGCATGTTCCAAGCAAATCCTTAAATAGGACTAACAGAAAAACCAATTATCCATCAAATATAATTAAACTCCAAAAAAAAGGTTAAAACTTTGGCACAAAAGAAAATCAAAAATATTAAGGAAAAATATCGATCATTAACAAATCAATACACAGAAGCAGTCAAAAATCACAATATATTTATAGAAGAACAAATTTTTAATAAAGGAGATTTTTATAAATATGTTTTTATAAATATGTAAGTAAAAAAATTAAAGCTAGAAGTTATATACCTGCATTAGTTAAGGACGATTTAACGCTTGCACCTAATGACTCAGAAAAAGCTGAAATATTAGTGCAAAAGCTTTTTTTGAAGCTTTTGCCTTCTGAGCAAAATTTTAGCAAATATATATTTTTTTATATTATATTTTTTTCTCAATCTTCTCGATTTCTTTTTTTTGTGTATGCTGTATTGCAATTGGATTGCACATACAACATTTTTCATAAAATTCAATGACAGCTGGAGTTATCAAGGTCACTATTAACATTTATTTTTCATTAATGTATATCATTTTTGTGTTTCTTGTAATAACATTGTTACAGCAATACAGAATTATGTATATAAACATTTATGTTGTATGTGTTTTGTGATTCATATTATTTAAATTCACGTTTCATTTGCTAAAATAAAACTTTCTTCTTTTTCTTCAAAAAATAAAAAGATACATTTGCCTGTGAAACTAAATAAATGATAGGATTTGACCTTTGGAAAAATGTTTAAATATTAAAATAAATAATGAAGGTAAACTAAATATTAATGTATCAAAAATTTGCAAGATTGATGAGGATAATCAAACATGATAGTATTGCCAAGAATGCATAAGAGTTGAGATTGTCAGACTGTGTGTTAAACAATTGTTCAAATTGCAGGTAGATTATTCCATGGTGTCGATTTTTTATCACGTAAAAAATCCACAACGACTTCTGGAATAATCTACAATGCGTTGAATAATCTACGTGATGATTTTTCTATGTAATACTGTAGAAAATTCCACTCTTTTGCTTGATATTCCACATGGAGATAATTCTACATTTTATCTTGCGCTTGTAAAGAAACAAAAAAGGCGAACGGAAATCTCTACAAAGATCTGTGGAATCATCCACAGTTTTGTTGACAATCCACTTGATAATCTTTTCACATAACACTGTAGAAAATCCTACGCTTTTTGATGGAGTTTCCACATGTAAAATGTGAAATAATACACACGGTGGAATATTCAACATGTTGATGGAGCATTTGCGAACAAAAAAAACAACTAAATATGAAAAAAAACAACCAAACAGTTATAATTAAATTGAGTTTCCTATGATAGTTTTTAAATATTTTCTTGAACTTAAAGTAAGCACAAGTTACCATACGTTTATTTACTTCAGAAGTTTATAAATCAACATGTGTTTTATTTTTTCAAAGAAGAAAATAATTGGCCAATACTGCTACCAACTACAACAATTTTAAAAAAAATGTAAATTTATATAAAAAAATGAATTTAAATGGTTTTGGTTAAAAAAGTAAAAACAAACACAGTGCGGGTATCAAACCTGATGCTCGTCAGTGCTAATCCGAAGCTCTGCAATTGAGCGAAGGAAAAGTGTTTTACTGAGGCGTGAAAGGGGTTTATAAATCGAAATAACAACTGTAAAACTTGGAAGAGATTGCAAGGTGGAAACCTGCTTTATTTCGACAACACATAATCATTGTAATAAAAAAAACTCCATTTTAAATAAAATGATAGGACGCTTTTTGTAAATATTTACCTTTTTGTAATATTTATATTTATAAATGATTCCTAAAAACTGACTTTAGAGTGTGATTTTGGCTAATTAGCGTCAGCAAACCAATCGATTTTTTGTTAAATTACAACGCGTGCAAAAATCGAAAAAGGGGTAAATGAACGTGCGGTAATCAAAAGTAATAAATCAAATTGTGTTTTATATTTTTAAAGAAGAAGATAATTTGGCAATATTGCTATAACAATAAAAAATATTATTTATGTACAATTTATAATGTATATAATTTACAATGTATGTTTTTAAAGAAGAAGATAAATTGGCAATATTCCTATAACAAAAAAAAAGTTATTTATGTACAATATTAGTACATTTGTTTCATACAACAAAACGACTTTCTATAATTTTTTTCATATTTCGTTGTTTTTTTTATTCGCAAATGCTCCGTCAAACTTGTTGAATATTCCACCGTGTGGATTATTTCACATTTTACATGTGGAAACTCCATCAAAAAGCGTAGGATTTTCTACAGTGTTATGTCAAGAATATATAAGAGAAAAATGTACCACTCAATACAAAAAATCGCACCCATCCGTGCATGAGTTTGCCATAAATAAACCCCCTGGGGGGTTTATGTACCCCCCCCCCCCCCGGGGGTGCATAACCCCCCCCCCAGGGGAGTATATAACCCCCCCCTCCCGGGGGAGTATATAAACCCCCTGGGGGAGCATATAAACCCCCCCGGGGGAGTATATAGACCCCTTGAAGAAGTATATAGGCCCCCCCGGGAGCATATAAACCCCCCCCCCCCCGAAGAAGTGTATATGCTCCCCCAAAATTTAAAAAAAAAATTTTTTTGTGGAAACGCGTCGCCGCGGCGCGGTTGTCTCTTTGATTGTAGAAACTGTATTTATTATGTCGCTGAAAAGTAATATGTTGCCCCGGTTTTCTGGCCATTATCACAAAAACAACTGTTTTACAAATCAAGAGTTTCACGTTTAACGGAAATTCAATAAAATTTTGATAAAAAATAACTTTATTACAAAATAAACACTATTTTTACATAATAAATACAGTTTCTACAATCAACAAGACAACCGCGCCGCGGCGACGCGTTTCCACAAAAAAAATTTTTTTTTAAATTTTGGGGGAGCATATACACTCCCCCGAGGGGTTTTATATGCTCCCCTGGGGGGGTCTATATACCCCAGGGGGGGTTTATATGCTCCCCCCGGGGTTTATATACTCACCTGGGGGGTTTATATACCCCCAGGGGGGTACATAAACCCCCCCAGGGGGGTTTATTTATGGCAAACCGATGCATAGATGGGTGCGATTTTTTGTATTGAGTGCTACATTCTTCTCTTATATATTCTTGGTTATGTGAAAAGATTATCATGTAGATTGTCAACAAAACTGTGGATTATTCCACAGATCTTTGTAGAGATTTCCGTTTGCATTTTTTGTTTGTTTACAATCGCAAAATAAAATGTAGAAGTATCTACATGTGGAAATTCAAGCAAAAGCATGGAATTTTCTACAGTATTACGAAAAAAAATTATCACGTAGATTATTCAACAAATTGTAGATTATTCCACAAGTCGTTGTGGATTTTTTTACATGATAAAAAATCGACACTGTGGAATAATCTACCTACAGTTTGAACAATTGTTTAACACACAGTCGGACATTCTCTGCTCTATTGCATTTTTGGTATTGCTGTAAATGGGCATAATCCTTATAAAACTTTTATTGTCAACGTTTTGGTACAAAACATTTGTACCTTTATCAAGACATGAAACTCCTAAAAATACAAAAATATTAAATAAAGCTGGACATTATTACACTAAATGAAATAAACTTAAAGAGTATAAAACGATTTAAAAAAAATGTTTATATTAACACTATTGTCATAATAAAAGTATATATGTATTTTCTTTAATTTTAATTTTAATGTATTTTCTTTAATTTTAAAACCGTAGAAAGGATTCCTAAGAAGATCATTATGCTGATTACAGTAGTATAAACATATTACAGTTCTCATGGAGGCCTTTGTACATTTTTGGTAAAACAACAGTCGCAAAACACATCAAAAAGAAAGGATTAACAATGCAAACATTGTGTGGTTGGTAAAAAAGATTATACAGTGGAATAATACACAGGAAATCAAGTCTTTTTTATGACCTTAATTATTTGAAAATAAAATTGTTTTAATTAAATGAATTTGGAAAAATTTTTGGCAACTAATAGAAAGCTGGAATGAATTTGAGTTTCCAAAAAATTAAACGATTTTTCTTTAGAAAATAAACTTATGTAAAGAGCTTCTGTGAAAATAAGAGCGTGAAAATTGTCTATAATTATTTGTGGAAGCAATTATTTACAATTTTACACAAATGGTAAGCCCATTTATTTGTATTAGAGGTTCGTTTTATAGTTTTTTGTTCAGTTAACACAGTCTAATAAATAGGGCTTAATCCATTTCGTTATATATGCATTTTTCTTTTTAACAGTTTAAACCACATTTCAGATAATTGACACAAATATTTTGTACTGTAACGCTAAATGTTACAACAATAATGCAATATTTGGAAATAAATTAATCCTTTAAAAAACGAAATTTATTGCAGAACACATATAATTTTTAAACTTTATTTTTGGAAAACAAACGATAATAATGGCGATAATAAAATAGTATATGCATTTTAGTAAACAATTTAAACATTAAAAGCTTTTCCATTTTGTCATTAAAATTAACGCTAATTTAAACTAGGTATTATATAACATTCAAAACCGCACGGTAATGCAATAAAGTAAACATTAAACTTGCATGCGTACTTTACTGATTTTTTAATGGTGCGTTTATATAATTGGATAAGAATTACAAAAAATATTAAATTATTTTTGCAATTCAGTCAAACGGCGTGCCACCTTTAATCTATATATATCTATAATAATATATTTTTTACACGTGAAAACTAATGTAAGTCTTTTTTATTAAAAGCCTTTTTTACTTATATCACACCACGGTTTTTCAATTAAAATAAAATTGAGAAAAAAGTTACCAAACCATTGTAAAAGTTTTGCTTGTCGCGACAGCTTCTTTTTTAAGTAAGTCATTTGAATAAAATACTTAGGCAGTTTTTGAAGATTTGTCAATAATTTTGGTGTTACTTTAGTCAATGGTGTGACCAGTGGTTAAGCTATGTTCAGCTAATGCAGAAGATTTATTGGATTTTTGATGTTCTTTTAAGCGTTTTTCCAAGAATCTAGTTGTTTGTCCAATGTAACTTTTGTTGCATTCTCTAAAAGAGACGCAATAGACCAATAGACCACATTTTTAGCTTTTGGTTTTGGATTGTTTGGATGTCGATTAGTCATAAATGAGTCATATAAAAGTGTTACTCTTTTTATAAACTACTTCTGTGCTGTACTTTTTAAAAAAATTTTAAATTTTTGGAAATAGTTCTGGAATGTAGGGAAGTGACAAACGTTTACTGCAGGGCTTTCGTTTTGATCCTTTTAGTGGTGGTTTAACAGCTTTTTTTTTAAAATCACTGTTTGTATAGCCATTTTTCTGAAAGGCATGAATTAAATAATTGATTTTTGGTTTTTGATCATTAAGAATGGTTCTGGCTCTGTGTGCAAAGCATATTGCTGTTGCAAGAAGTTGGTTCTTTGGTTGAAATGAGTTGGCATGTACAAAACGATCAGAATGGTTTGGTTTGCGATGTTAAAGTTTATTTTAGTTTCTTTGTTGCTAGTGGATTTGTTCAGTATCAGATCTAAATAGGGTAATTTATTATCAATAATATTATAATTTATTATCACACCACGGTTTTTCAATAAAAATAAAATTGATAAAAAAGTTACCAAACCATTGTAAAAGTTTTGCTTGTCGTCACATTCCCGGCTGACAAAATTAAATTTAAGTGAAATCCATTTAAGAACAACACGCTCATTTTATGTCTAAGGTGTTTGGCTCACTTCAGGAGAAGAGTTTATGGAAATGCATTGCACAATGGGCAAACAAAAAATTATTAAATATATCCATATTTTTCAAGATAGACTCAAATCTAAGCTAAAGGCGCTTGGCTCAGTTCAGAAAGGAGTAAAACGTTGCAATAATCTGATCCACAATAATAAGTAATACGATTTTCATTGAAAAAAACCCAGAAATATTGGAATGAAACCATTGAAACATAATTATTCAAAATTAAATCCACATGAATCCATAAAATAACAACGAAAAATATTGCTTTTTAACAAACAAAAAATGCCGAAATCAAAATTCAGGAAAAACAAACAAAGCAATTATTGAAAAATAACTTTTGCAATAATTTAATAATTCCAGAATAAAATGTTTGCAGGAATTTTAATCAGAAGTAAATCGGATTTATCATTTTTTGTCATTAAATTAAATTGAATAAATCAAACGCAATAATAAATACAATTTTTCGCAGTTTTTCAAGTCTTAACTGGAGGTCCTAGTTATTGGCATTTCTGGCAAGAAGATTTTCCATCAGTTTGCAAGCTTTAAGAGCAGCAGCCCTTTTGCTTCTGAATGGAACTACCTCAGAAGACATTTGTCCCTTTTGCTGTCTTACAACACTTAACTCACTTTTGTCAATTGTTGTGTTATTGTCTGTTTTTATGTTTGGTTTTGTGTTAGGCACTTTTTCGCTTTCATTCTTGTCTTTCTTGAATTTCAGTTTCTAAAGGAAATAGTAAATTAATCGGGCGCCAGAGCTTATGACCATTTGGAAGCAAGACTTCTGCTGATGTAATGGACTCTGAATTACTTTGCTTTAGGCCAACAACTTTTACAAGTTTCCAGGTTGCACGCGGCGCTGAGTCTTTAAGTAGAACAATTTGTCCAACTTGAGGTGACTGTTGAATAGTAACACGAGGCTGGGAATGATGAAGTTGGTTTCTTTCACGTAAACTTTGAAGATAGTCATCCTGCCATATTTTCCAAAACTGTCTTAGCAACAAATGACCCTTTTTCCAAGAAGCTAATAATGATGTGGCTGAACTACTAATAGGTTCAGAATCAGGATCCACTTTTTCTTCTTCATGTAAAATTGGCCCAAAACGATTTCTTGGATTTAGAGATAAAAAATCGGAAGGACAGATGGCTATTCCAGAATTAAAATCTTTTCCAACAAATATTAAAGGTCTAGAATTGACGGTTGTTTCAATTTCTGCTAAAGTAGTCTCCATTTGATCTCTTGTTAGTAATTTCCGTCCTAACGTTTTTCTTAAAGCTCTCTTGACAAGGCCAACCAATCTCTCATAAAAACCACCCATCCATGGTGCATATTCAATAATAAAATTCCATGTGATATTATTAGTGACAGAAAAATTTTTATAGGTATTATATAACATTCAAAACCGCACGGTAATTCAATAAAGTAAACATTAAAGTTGCACGCGTACTTGACTGATTTTTTAATTGCGCGTTAATATAGTTGGATAAGAATTACAAAAAATGGTAAATTATGTTTGCAATTCAGTCAAACGGTGTGCCACCTTTAATCAATAATATATTCTTTACACATGAAAACTAATGTAAGTCCTTTTTATTAAAAGCCTTTTTTTATTTATATCACACCACGGTTTTTCAATAAAAATAAAATTGATAAAAAAATTACCAAACCATTGTAAAAGTTTCGCCTGTCGCGACATGTACAGAGGACTAGAAGAGGATAACATTTGAAATGAAAATGATTAAATACAGTGAATTGTAATGCTGGTAGAACGTTACTTTTGTTCAAAATTGTTTTTACTATTTTCTTCGTGATTTTCTGTAAAAGTTATATGCCAAAATTTTGCCAATTTATGCGTCCATGATTTTATTGTAAAAAAACGTCTAATAAACAAATTTAGAAACTCAGTGATGCAAACTATCAATGTTTGTTTGTTGTGGCTATGAAACTTAATGTGACTGCAAATCGAGCAACCGATACTAATTTTGATCGACTGAAATCCTGTGATACTAATACTTCTGCTGTGATACTCATTAAAGATGGTTACATTCCTGACGACGATCATGTTTTTCCTATTGTTACGTGTAATAATTCCAATACAAATTTTATAAACACTTGGATTCATGGTGTACTTAGCGAAAGTGATGGTTTCGGTGATAAAACTGCTGATTTTACTCTTAAGTTTTTTGAAATAATGGACAACGTAAATACAAAGTGGTATTTTGACGAAAAACGGTTAGTATTAATTTTAAAAAATCCAAATGTTTTAATTTTATTGTAAACTGAAGCTTGCTTCATAATTCGTCCAAAGTATCTAAATCACAAAATCAAAAACCTCGATTTGTATGATTTAAAAATTTTTTGTTCTACCTGTATTTTTCGTATGTCGACCTAACAAAAGTACAAAAAGTTAAAATTATAAAAGCGCTCAAAATCGAACTTTGGTTTCTGTCTTTTAAACACTTTGGACAAAATATGCCCGGGCTTAAATGTAGATCACAATATAATATTCATTACAAAACGTATTGTGGTAAAATTTTATTGCCTAGATATATTATCAATTTGCACTTTCACCACCGTATCCAGGATTTCATTTGAGGGGGATATACATAAAGGGAAAATACGTGCCCCGAAGAGGTCTGCGTGCGGGGCTGTTGCCAGGGGTGTAGGGAGGGCACACCTGGAGTACCTCATAAAAGGTGGCTGGTCGGGAGGTTTGGGGGTGGCGGAGTCCTCCCAACGAAGGGGGGTCTGGCGGTGCCAGCCCCCCAGAAAATATTTTTTGAAGAATGTCACAAACTACTGAAATTATTAAATTTGTTAATTTAACCGGGGCGAATTCACTATAAAGCATGAAGGGGTCTGGGTTGGAACCCTCCAGCAGGGTTTAATGGGCAGAGCCTTTTGTCAAAAATTCAGGGGGAAAGCAGAATGCCCTCCGGAAAAAAAATTTTTATTTATGGCACTCAAACACACCGGAAAAATTTATTTAATAACAAAATATTAAAAAATGTATAAGGTATAAAATTAAAAAAAATTTTAATAATTTAATTTATAGATCATTTATCCATTTAAACCGCGATTTTATCACATTAAATTTCAAATAAATAATGTAATTTTCTTTGAAAATTATGTACATCATTAAAATCCAAATAAAAAGTGCTAGAAATGTTTTGTAAACTGTAATTGTACTTTTAAATTCCTGATACCAAACGCAAAATGCGAGCTGGTACCTATATACTAACAAAAAACAAAAAGATCCGTTTACTATCGTTCGTCAAATTTTCTATAACTAATACTCTCTAAACTTTATATAAAACAATAAAAGGGATTTATAGCATTTTCCTGAACTGTTTCTAGTATAATATTTCATAAAAACCCGGTTCGCCCCAAAAGCAGAATATTTTTTTTTAATATTTTATGTCTATTGTTTTTTTTAGGAAAAGTTTTTTCGCTTCGCAGGGAAAATTCATATCCGATGTCCTTATGCTGGACAGACATGATTGCATTTTACCTGCGTTTCGTTCATTGTGTTTTGATGGCTATTCTTCGCAACTTCTGGAACTTCTCGATCAAAGTATTATTATTATGCAAATTTCTATATTAATATTTTGTCATATTTCTTAATATTGTTATCAACCAAAATTTTCCAAATTAATATTGCGCCTTTAATGTTGTTGTCTGTGTTTTTAGTAGCTCTAACTTGTGATTCAACTGCGATAACTGGGCGAACGCTATCCTGCATAGCAGACGTTCTCGGAATAATGGCCAATGGCCTCGGTGGGCTTAGAAGCGGGCCTGCTGCCAACCCAGAATGGAAAACAGCTCTTCAGATTACTGAGGTTTATATAAATATACTAACAATATTATTATTATTTAACATTAGATACGGTCGTTTTAATAAATCTTGGTTTAAAACCCGCTGATGCAGTCGCAAGCATAGGTGTTTTTTTTTGGGGGGGGGGTCAGAGGGGTGCACCCCCCCTAGAGCCAAAATTTTGGACCCCCCCTAGAAAAAATCCCTAGAGCCAAAATTTTGGACCAACCCCCTAGAAAAAATTAAGGGGCCCCCCCTCTCTCCCCCAAAGCTCGAGAGCGGTCCGGCCTGACCCCCCTAGCGAGGCTGACCCCCTCCCGACCAATTTGGAAGTATATTTTTTTATTTACTGTCAAAAACACGGGTTTTTAGTTAAAAACAGTGTTTAAATACACTTTTTAGGCCTAAAAAGGCTGTTTTAATACATAAAATTCAATATTAGACCTAAAAACACTTAAATTATTGAGTTAAAAAAAATTTGCTGAAAAATTGGACCCCCCTGACCCTCCCCCCTAAATTTGAAATCTCGCACCCGGGGTCGACCCGCCTAAAAAGCCAGGGGGGTCCGGACCCCCATGGACCCCCCCCTAAAAAATTTTGGCCTTCCACCCGGGGGTGGACCCCCCCTAGCGGACCCGACCAAAAACACCTATGGTCGCAAGGGCACAAAAAAAACAGAACAGTAACTGAATATGTAAAGAGCTTTAAATTATTCTTAGTGTTTCATACGATCAAACAATAAAATATCCTTATCCTTGGATTTTCTTCACTATTCGTGTTATCCTGTATCTATTGAATTCCACAGTTGTTAACCTTCAGTGATTCGAGGGCCACAACAAAGGGTACACTGTATACAAATTACGACTGCCGGGAAGGTCCGAATTCTCGGCGGACAAAGATATTTGGAAGATTGAAAAAGGAAGAAGTAAGAAACTCGTAAAAATGGGAATTTTTTACAAGAGTGGAGCAAAAGTCAGAATTTTTCGCGGTACAAGTTTGAGAAGGGAGTGAAAAACAGTTAAAACGAACAAGTGAGTGATACATTTTATTTATCTTAAAAATCACATTTTAGTGGGTATTCTTTAGCATGGGGACAAGAAGAAAGGTTTAGAACTTTTAACAGCCGTCCGAAACAAATGGATCAAAACTCCCGGCTTAATGATTCGAGCCGCACGGCATTTTGAAGCTGCCGCGCAAATCTTCATCAGAAGAACTGTTATGGAGGTTAAAAAGGTAAAATTAAATTCAAAAAGGAGCGTTTTAAAAAGTCACCAAGTAAACAAAAGTTTTATCAATCATGTTTTAAATTATACTTTTATACTTTTTTCTATTTTATTATTTTGTTTTAAACTCACATTTAAATTCTTTATCAGAAAGTTCTCATGATTACTACTATAAGTTTTAAAGGTACAGTGGCATTTTCATTCTTTTCCATATTATTTCTAACCAAATGTTCGGCCAATTTACAAAGATCACTTTATTGTGTTAATAAGGTTTCTATTCTGCTCAATCCGATTGTTTGGATAATATTTTTTTTAAAAGCCTGTAATACTTCGTCAAAAAACAAAAACCTAAACAAAACACCCAGATCAAATTTTCAGACTGCTTTGTTTTGAATTTAGAATTTAGTTTTTATGTTTTAGGTTTTAATTTTAAAGACAAAAATGTTTTTAATATTTTTTTAAATTTACGAATGTGAGCCTGTATAAACAATTTTAAACTGTCGTTAGACGAAGTAGAAAGCAGGCTTAACTTTGCTATCGGTAAAAATGCCGTGTTTTGTTCAGAATTTAGTTTCTTCGAAGAAAGAACAAAAATACTACAGGAGTCAGAATGACTTACGTAGCTTCGATAGGTGCGTATCACGTCCTAATATTTCAAAAACCGACTGACAGATGTCTATTTTTGACTGAAGCTGAGAGGTTCATAATAAAATTCTATTTATTGCAATAAATTATTTATAATTAAACTTCTTGAGCTTATAAATAAATATTAATATAAATAAATACTTAATAATATAGCAATAAGTGATATTTTTAGCATATTAATCTGAAAAGAGCCGAAAATCCGGTTGCAGGCGCATGGCATCGTGCTGATTCAGCGGTACGGTTGGATGTTGCAGGAGGTTGGTCTGACACTCCACCCATTACTTACGAATATGAAGGGGCTGTCCTTAACATTGCCATCACCATTAATGGCGAAGTAAATTTAGTACATGTATTTGTTTAACATTAAGACTCATATGATGGCTGTGCGATGCGAATATAAAATTGTGCTTTTGCGGCTTTTTGCGGCTTATGTTTTAAACTTTTTTGTTTTATTTTCAATCATAAAAAAATTGCACTTTTAATTAATGTTTTGCCAATCAAAATTTGATTCATTTAAAATCAATTTTAGCGTTTACCTATCAGTCTTTCACTCTATTAACGGGGAATCATAGCTACACATAGCATAGCATGGTCATATTATGACATTTTGGACATTAATCCACGCAATAAATAGTCATTATAACAAAATACTTGTTTTTCAGAGCATATTTTTTCCATAGACTATTTACTACTATAATATTATTTACCAGAGGATAATAATATAAAACGAATATAAAATATTGGACAAATATTCCGTTAAAATGTGGCAAGATAGAATTATTTACCAAAAATTAAGCATTAATAAATAAAAAAACTTTTAAAAACAATAATTTCATAAAAAGCAATAGTAATTTACAAAAATATTCGTAAAAAATTAATACAAAATTGGCAAAAGTATTTTTGGCAAAAAAAACACGATAGAAATATTGGACAATATAATCGTAAAATACTTAAAAAGAGATTTCAGCACAAACAATTAAAACTTTAAAAAATCCTTAATTTCCTAAAAATTATTGATTGCAGTCCAAAAACAAATAAAAATAGAATTATAAAAAATATTTAGTTTTTTTTACCTGTGACAAAATTGTTAAATTTTACAACTTGCTTTTTTCTGAGTCATCTGTCACCCTTTTGCGAACGAGCGCATCACTTCTCACTCCAAAATTAACACGTTGCCACTTTGACTTGGATGTAAATCAGAATCAGCCTTCAGTCTTTATAGAGATTTTACACAATTATAATTAATAATAATACAAAATTATTAAATGCACCCTTTCTAATTTTTGGTTTTTAGAATATATTTAAATATTATTACAGAAACCAGTTGGGGCACGTGGAAGAAGTACAAACAATGGAGTTGTTAAGATCATTCTAGAGGCAGCTGAAAGCAGTCGAGAATTAGAGTTTAGTTCCACAGAAGCAATCAAACATACCTTTGACAATCCTAGCGCCCCTGGTGGGTTGATTTTATAGACTGTTGTTACTAATAAACTTGCTATTTTAATAATTTTGTAAATTCAAGAAAAATTTGGAGAAATCTGTTTAATTCATATTTAGTTAAAATTAAACTATTAAATACTGGTAATTTAAACCAATATTGTTATGTATAATAGGCGCTTAATTAGAGTTATACCACCTTTATTCGTTTTTTTTTCTTTTATATTTCTGATTGACTAATAAACTTTATAATCCAAAATGAAATTATGTAGCATTTAATACGATATTGTATTTTAAATTCATAATACTAGCTACACTATAATATTACAATACTTAAAAATACTATTAAATTTAGGAGCATTATTTTGTGCTGTGTTAGTGTGCGTTGGTGCCCTGGATCCAACTGACAACAGCCCTCTGGTCGAGCAGCTGTCTCGTTGTTTCGGAAAAGAGCAATGTGGATTGGAACTAAAAACATGGTCTTATCTTCCTCAAGGTTCAGGTGATAAAATTAGTCGTTTGAAATTAAGATTAATTTCTAAAATATTTTTACGTTGCGAAGTTTTTGTTGAAGCCAAAAATTTAAATTTGCGTTTAAAATTTTGCTATTTCTGGCGTTTGTATTCGTTTTTTTAAACCCCTAAAAACATGACCTTTAATTCACTATTAGTCTGTAACTAGTAATCAGGGCCTTTTAAATTATGCCTAAATCAAGGCAATTGATTTATTGCAACATAGTTATGCCTATTTTTTTGCATTATTTTTTTAAATCGACAAATTTTAATCACAAATTTAGTTAACTTTAATTGTCTATTTGAAATTACTACTCGCAAACTTTTTAAAACACTTAAAATTTATTTAAAACTTACCTAAGTGATCGAATATTAAAACAAATCTGAGATAATGTGTTTTTAACTCGTCAATAACCATTTGTTTAATTTTGATTATTATTAAACTTTTACAATCCCTGGATACGAGTGGGAGGGGAGCTCTTACCTTTAGAGCTTCCTGTTCTCAAAGGATACTGCCATTCGGATCATGCTTTTAATGCTAAAAAATCACGAAAAACACCCACAAATAAACTTTTCTCCAGAATGTCAGACAAATCACTCCTTTTTGTTGTATTTTAATTTTAGGTTTGGGTACGAGCAGCGTATTAGGTGGATGTATTTTGGCCGTTGTTTGGTCGATCATGGGTTTCATTCCGGACCAAAAGTCACTTCTACACGCAGTAAGAATTTTTATCTTTTTTTCGGTAATTTTTCCTTGAAATATGAAAAGAAAATAGGATAGTACTTTACGTTAAATAAACAAATTTCTAAATATTTTCCCAAAATAATACAGATTGTAAGTTATTGTAAGTTTAATTACGCGAAGCAGTACGAGCCGGGCGTTTAAACATTAAAAAATCTACGAAGTAATTTTTAAGTTCACATGTGAGGGTGGTGATAAATACGTTCTGGCAGTTACAAATAGTATTTTATTAATTTCCTTAATCCTTTTAAAAGTGCAACATTTTGACATTCGTGCTTTAGGTAAAATATTTACACTATTGTTATTTGCGATGTTTTTTAGTGCTTCGTATTATTTTAATTCACTATTATTTTTTGCCTTATTTTTTGTTACATACATGTTTAGTTTACAGTAAAAAATTTTTTCGACTCTACATTTCTGATAAACATAAAATTTTGTAAAATAAAAGCAGGCCCTCTGCCAGGGGGGCAGGGGGCCATGCCCCTCTTTTTGGGTTGGCCGAGTTAAAAAATAAGGAAGATGAGGTGGGTCCTGGGGGGTGGGGGGAGGTAGAAGCGAAGGTAACTTCATTATGTGAACCCTGCTTTCTCCCTACCTTCTTTCTTTGGGGTATGCCAAAAGTGGATATTCTGCCGGCCTGGCTGCCTTAAATTCAATGTCAATCGGTATTTTTAAGCCCTACTTTTTGATCATTTTAATGTTAAATCAAAAAATTTCGCCCCCAAGCCCCCCGGCGGACGCTTCGCGTCCGCCTGGCGCCTTCGCGGCGCGAAATGCGGCGGCATTGTGCCGCATTTATATACCGTTTTCAGTTTTCTAGAGTCTGGCCCCCTCCTTTCAAAAATCCTGGCACATTCCCTGAATAAAAGGCCTATTTAAATTGGAGGTAGGCGTCGTAGACGCCTAGACTCTGACGAAAAGAGCCTTGTACCTCTGACCGACTCACAAGCTTCTTATGCATGGCACCTACTTCGTTAGAAGTTTTTTTTTGTTCCTACAGATATTATACGTGGAACAACTGCTGACGTAGGCGGTGGATGGCAGGATCAAGTGGGTCTCCTGGTTCCAGAAATAAACTGGAACTGTCGGCGTTCAGCCAATCCCCCTCGCTGATTCACGTTGAACATTTTAAACTTAACCCCTACAGAAATTCAGGAATTAAACCAACATTTAATGCTCATTTACACGGGCCACCGATTAGGCTAAAAATCTCCTTCAGGTGACGATTAGAGATTTATAGAAAATTAAATTTGGCTTATCCAATCGTGTTATGAAATAAAATAGGGAAAGGAGGCATGAAATAAAAATTACATCATTTTGCTAATTTTAAAATAACTAATTAGAATGTATTATCATGGTTCTTAAAATTATTACAAAACCAAAATGTGATACAGGTACACGCCAAATGTTTGTAAGTTCCGCATGTTCAGAAACAATATAGATATTTTAATCAACTTTACCTGTTGAAAAACTAGCATTTTTTTCCATCTTTCCCTAATTTCATAAATTAATAATTGTTAAAAAAATGTTATCTCTGTACCATTAATACAAGACAAAAGGTGGGTAAGGGAAAGGCAACCCATTACTGTTACAATACTATTATGCTAAAACATAAAAGATAAATTTACCATAATATTATAATATATCAGTTATTACAATTTTAAAAACCTAAAAAAGTTTTAATTTAAAAATTGGTTTGTGATACCTATTTTACTAACTGATTATTAAATAACTAAATAATATTAATAATGAATCAAATTAGATTATATCGGGATAATTTTTATCCGAGTGGTGGAGTAGCTTAGTTCGTTAATTTTGTTAATTAAAATTTTTCTTTAAAATAATTAAGAAATTGCTATAGCCGAAATGAGCGTCTTTTATCAACAGTGATTGAGTTAGTTAAAAATGCTAAACAAGCTGACGCCGCTGTAAAAAGTAATTTTTAGAATGTTTTACATTTAAACATTTTGTTAATTTAATAGACTAATGTAATGTAATTTTTAAAATTATAGTCAACTCAACATCCTACTTTATTACGCCGAAGAATTTTATTTTATTAAAAAAAAGTAACTAGTTGATAAAGTAACTAAAGCTAAAGTCTTCCGGCTGAAATTAAGGGCGACCGCTCTCCACCAGGAAGAAATAAACAATAAACCCGCGAGCAAAGAAAAATTAAAAAAAAAGTTTTCAGCAGTTATGTACGAATTATTATTTAGTTGCGTCATGTGTTTCTTTGCACGTGATATTTTTTGAAACCGAGTGGTTCTTTACCACTCATTTGTTTTCACCCTGATAGAATTTATCTTTAGTTTGTAATTTAATAATAAAACAACTAATTTGTATTTGTATTTCGAGATTATAGAATTTATATTTAATTATAATTAACCAAGTTATTTTAATGATTTAATTTAATGATTTAATGATTTAATCACACTGGTGTTCACCAGTGTGATTAAATTTTTCGAGGTTTTACTGTATCTTTGTCACACGTGCTCTATTTGATTTTATTATATTGTAGTTATGGATTTGTTTGTTATAAAAAAGAGTCAAATTAATCACAATAAAATAAGAAACGATTATCAAATTTCACCATCATCTTCTTTTTATATTTTTCAGTCATTTAGAAATTCGTAGTCGTATCTTCTTAAAAGTAATATCTAACAACATGCTAGTTTATATATAATTACTTAGCCTTTAATGTATCGGCCTTAGAACAAGTTACTTGGTAGTTCCTGTTGGTTGTTTAGCTGACTGGGAGAAGTTGGAGATCGTGTGCGAAATTGTCTAAGAACAGAAGAAGCGGATGGCTCCAGGGTGTGAGCCCCAAGTGGTGGGCAGTTTGTTGAAGCTCCTGTATGACAAAGATCTGATCTACGCTGGATGGCTGGCTGGTGCTGGTGGCGGTGGTTTTCTCTACATCCTCCTCAAACACCCCAGCTACAGAGAACCGTCAGAGCATTCTCTCCGTTTCCGTGAGTAGTTTTTTTTATCAGATGCTTTAAATAAATAATATTAATTAATTAATATTAATATGCACTCGTATTATTAACAATACAACTGCATTTTATTTTTTGTTCATTTTTTCAAATGCTTTAAAGAAGCGCATTTGCATAGAACGATAACTTAACGTTTTGTTAAAATACTACATTTTTATTGCATTATTATGTAAATTAAAATAAACAGCAATTTTCATTTTATATGGGAGATTTTATTATTACCGTATTTCAATATACTTTTTATTTTCATTTTTTTAGGATTTTAATACTATGAAAGTGTATGAAACTTCAGAATAGATATTGAATCCCTTTGTTGTTTTCATCAGAACTTGACAATTAAATAAATTATAAATTATGCTCATAGTTATTAAAAATAAATCCTTTATTCTTATTTATTACAGGGTGATTTTGTGTTTTTAACTACTTAATTGTGACAAATGTGGTTAATGTTGTTATTTGGTAATTGTTTATAAAGAAGTTTTATTATTATGCTGATAAAAATGTTAAATCTTACTATTATAAACTCGATATTCGTACTATAAATACAAACCTGTGAAACCCTGGGGTTTTAACGGGGGGTATTTTTTTAAACGGAAATACGAAATAAAACGGGGAACAAGAATACATAACACAGAACGTAATTATTGACAATGATACGTTTATATTGCAATTAGTGGTATAAATTTATTTTCAATCTGTGCATCCCTTTCATCAAAATTTGAGTTCCCTTAAATTTAAATTGACACCGTTCCGGATTGTTTTGCTTTTTTGTATTAAACATGAGGTCAAATTAGTGCCAAATCGATATACTGATAGGAAATAAATTGATATTTGATAAAGAACATCATGACTGAATGGTGTTTTTTGTCATATTTTATTATTATTTTTTTTTTTAACCTTTTTTTTTTTTTGTACAATAAATTTGTATTTTGCCTTTTCCAAGTACTTAAGGCAAATCAAACGTCGCTGGTTTATTTTTGTTAAGGTAATTTAGCGCCACTCGTTTTAACCAATCAGTGTTCGTAAATGTTAGAGGTTAAAGTATGATTTGTTGATATATATGGTACTAAATTGTTTTGGTTAAATCAGCCACGTTTGATTTGCCTATATAATTTATATTTAAAAAATACCCGGTACCGGTATTCGCAGAATAAAATTAAAAACAAAGCTAATACAACTGCTAGACTTTTCCATTAAAATAAAAGAGTAATGCAGTATTAGGATAAAAAAACTCGATCATATATTTTATGCCACTGTTGGTTTTGGCATTTTAACCGTTTCACTCAGTGACTTTGACTTCACCCATTTAATATAAGGGAAAGAGTGCTCCGCGCTTTTTCTTTCCTAATGTTTATTAAGTTTTTAATTGCAGTGGTTTATGAAAAATTCTATTGTCTTTTTTATGACTTGTTTCTATTTGACAGATAACAATTTTTAAACTGTTGTTGGTGTATCTGAAAATGTTTTTGGTTCCGGTGTCAAGGGATATTCTTTCCCCCCTAAAAACTTTTCCCCCGGAAAAACTATCCCTATTTTTAACTATTTTTAAAAATAATTTGAATAGCTGTACCTTTATTAAATCAAATACCAATTTTTGAGTTATAAATTCCATTAAAACATGTTTACTCACGATTTTAATTTTGTTTGTAATTTTCTATTTTAGCGTTATAATCAGGGGGAAGTTTTTACCGGTATATTCTTTCCACTCTTCAAAAATTTGCATAAAGTTTATAATATTAATTCTGCGCATTCTTCAAAAACACGTCATTAAATTAAAATGATTATTTTGTTATCGTGATACTTTCATAAATTCATAAAATTATTGAAATAAAACCCATGAACTACCTTAACCATTTTAAACCTTAGTTTTCCTAAGCGTAGAAAACTTAAAACAAGTAAAAATAAAAAGAAAAAATATAAAAAAGAGGGGGGAGAATATCCGGTTTTTAACCGAATTTTCGGGGGAAGAAATTAATGGGGAAGATTAACGGTGTTTTAGCAAGTTTTTCCGGGGGGAAACTTCCGCTTTTCCGGTGAGTTTGGGGAAAAAAGAAGGGAAGATATCGCGCGGCGACTTGATTGGAAAAAATACGTTGTTGCGCGTTATGTTGTTGCGCGTCGTGGTGTTTAATGTCCTTTCGTGTTACCATATGTATTTTTTTTTTTTTTTTTTTTCTTTTTATTGTCATTAAATTTTATTATAAAATATTAACGTTATAAATTAATAGTAATTTTTGCATCTGTAAGAATGTACCGTGTTTTTTTGACTAAAACAGGTGGTGGTGATTTTTTGTAAAAAAATTTTTGGATTGTCACTATTTAAATCAAAATTTCTATGTGTTTTCATTTATAAATTTTTTTCAATGTTTCCATAAACTAAGCAAAAAAAAATTGACTCGGTACCGCACCTTTAAGATATAAGTGCAAAGATTACTATTAATTTATAACGTTAATATTTTATAATAAAATTTAAGTGACAATTAAAGGATCAGAATCATAAAACATTTTGTAATAAAACACTCAATACAATACATATGGTAACACGAAAGGACATTAAAACACCACGTAGCGGCGTCAACAACATAACGCGTCAACAACGTATTTGGTGTTTTCCAATCAAGTCGCCGGTGTCGCGGGATATCTTCCCCCCCTTCTTTTTTCCCCCGGAAGATCTATCCCGGTAAAAAGCCGGGAGTTTTCCCCCCGGAAAAACTATCCCGCTAAAACACCGGTTAATTCTTTCCCCCATCGGTAATTTCTTTCCCCCCGGAAAAAATATCCCGGTTAAAAACCGGGATATTCTTCCCCCCTCTTTTTTATATTGTTGTTCGTTTGTTATGAGTTTTAGCTTGGTTTTAAGGTTTTGCTTAGGCCGCTTAGGAAAACTAAGGTTTAAAATGGTTAAGGTAGTTCATGGGTTTTATTTCAATAATTTTATGAATTTATGAAAGTATCACGATAACAAAATAATCATTTTAATTTAATGACGTGTTTTTGAAGAATGCGCAGAATTAATATTATAAACTTTATGCAAATTTTTGAAGAGTGGAAAGAATATACCGGTAAAAACTTCCCCCTGATTATAACGCTAAAATAAAAAAAAATTACAAACAAAATTAAAATCGTGAGTAGAACATGTTTTAATGGAATTTATAACTCAAAAATTGGTATTTGATTTAATAAAGGTACAGCTATTCAAATTATTTTTAAAAATAGTTAAAAATAGGGATAGTTTTTCCGGGGAAAAGTTTTTAGGGGGGAAAGAATATCCCTTACACCGGAACCAAAAACATTTTCAGATACACCAACAACAGTTTAAAAATTGTTATCTGTCAAATAGAAACAAGTCATAAAAAAGACAATAGAATTTTTCATAAACCACTGCAATTAAAAACTTAATAAACATTAGGAAAGAAAAAGCGCGGAGCACTCTTTCCCTTATATTAAATGGGTGAAGTCAAAGTCACTGAGTGAAACGGTTAAAATGCCAAAACCAACAGTGGCATAAAATATATGATCGAGTTTTTTTATCCTAATACTGCATTACTCTTTTATTTTAATGGAAAAGTCTAGCAGTTGTATTAGCTTTGTTTTTAATTTTATTCTGCGAATACCGGTACCGGGTATTTTTTAAATATAAATTATATAGGCAAATCAAACGTGGCTGATTTAACCAAAACAATTTAGTACCATATATATCAACAAATCATACTTTAACCTCTAACATTTACGAACACTGATTGGTTAAAACGAGTGGCGCTAAATTACCTTAACAAAAATAAACCAGCGACGTTTGATTTGCCTTAAGTACTTGGAAAAGGCAAAATACAAATTTATTGTACAAAAACAAAAAAAGGTTAAAAAATACTATATTAATAAAATATGACAAAAAACACCATTCAGTCATGATGTTCTTTATCAAATATCAATTTATTTCCTATCAGTATATCGATTTGGCACTAATTTGACCTCATGTTTAATACAAAAAAGCAAAACAATCCGGAACGGTGTCAATTTAAATTTAAGGGAACTCAAATTTTGATGAAAGGGATGCACAGATTGAAAATAAATTTATACCACAAATTGCAGTATAAACGTATCATTGTCAATAATTACGTTCTGTGTTATGTATTCTTGTTCCCCGTTTTATTTCGTATTTCCGTTTAAAAAAATACCCCCCGTTAAAACCCCAGGGTTTCACAGGTTTGTATTTATAGTACGAATATCGAGTTTATAATAGTAAGATTTAACATTTTTATCAGCATAATAATAAAACTTCTTTATAAACAATTACCAAATAACAACATTAACCACATTTGTCACAATTAAGTAGTTAAAAACACAAAATCACCCTGTAATAAATAAGAATAACGGATTTATTTTTAATAACCATGAGCATAATTTATAATTTATTTAATTGTCAAGTTCTGATGAAAGCACAAAGGGATTCATATCGATTCCGGTTTCATACACTTTCATAGTATTAAAATCCTAAAAAAATGAAAATAAAGTATATTGAATACGGTAATAATAAAATCTCCCATATAAAATGAAAATTGCTGTTTATTTTAATTTACACAATAATGCAATAAAAATGTAGTATTTTAACAAAACGTTAAGTTATCGTTCTATGCAAATGACGCTTCTTTAAAGCATTTGAAAAAATGAACAAAAAATAAAATGCAGTTGTATTGTTAATAATACGAGTGCATATTAATATTAATTAATTAATATTATTTATTTAAAGCATCTGATAAAAAAAACTACTCACGGAAACGGAGAGAATGTCCTCGACGGCTTCTCTGTAGCTGGGGTGTTTGAGGAGGATGTAGAGAAAACCACCGCCACCAGCACCAGCCAGCCATCCAGCGTAGATCAGATCTTTGTCATACAGGAGCTTCAACAAACTGCCCACCACTTGGGGCTCACACCCTGGAGCCATCCGCTTCTTCTGCTCCCAGTACAATTTCGCACAGGATCCCAACTTCTCCCAGTCAGCTAAACAACCAACAGGAACTACCAAGTAACTTGTTCTAAGGCCGATACATTAAAGGCTAAGTAATTATATATAAACTAGCATGTTGTTAGATATTACTTTTCAGAAGATACGACTACGAATTCCAACGCACTGAAAAATATAAAAATAGGATCCATGGCTGAAATTTGATAAAATGTTTTTATTTTATTGGCGATTAATTTGACTCTTTTTTTATAACAAACAAATCCATAACTACAATAATTAAAACCAACTAGAGCACGTGTGACAAAGATACAGTAAAACCTCGAAAATTTTAATCACACTGGTGAACACCAGTGTGATTAAATCATTAAATCATTAAATTAAATCATTAAATACTTGCTTAATTTATCAATTAAATATAAATTCGATAATCTCGAAATACAAATACAAATTAGTTGTTTTATTATTAAATTACAAACTAAAGATAAATTCTATCAGGGTGAAAACAAATGAGTGGTAAAGTAACCACTCGGTCTTTGAAAAAATATCACGTGCAAAGAAACACATGACGCAACTAAATAATAATTGGTTACATAACTGCTGAAAACTTTTTTTTTAATTTTTCTTGCTCGCGGGTTTATTGTTTATTTCTTCCTGGCGGAGAGCGGTTACGCCCTTAATTTCAGCCTGGAAGACTTTAGCTTTAGTTACTTTATCAACTAGTTACTTTTTTTTAATAAAATAAAATTCTTCGGCGTAATAAAGTAGGATGTTGAGTTGACTATAATTTTAAAAATTACATTACATTAGTCTATTAAATTAACAAAATGTTTAAATGTAAAACATTCTAAAAATTACTTTTTACAGCGGCGTCTCGAGCTTGTTTAGCATTTTTAACTAACTCAATCACTGTTTCTAAAATACGCTCATTTCTGCTATACCAATTTCGTACCACTTCCTGAAACAAAATTTTAATTAACAAAATTAACGAACTAAGCTACTCCACCACTCGGATAAAAATTTATCCCGATATAATCGTGAATTTGATTCATTATTAATATTATTTAGTTATTTAATAATCAGTTAGTAAAATAGGTATCACAAACCAATTTTTAAATTAAAACTTTTTTAGGTTTTTAAATTGTAACAACCGATATATTATAATATTATGGTAAATTTATCTTTTATGTTTTAGCATAATAGTATTGTAACAGTAAAAATGGGTTGCCTTTCCCTTACCCACCTTTTGTCTTGTATTAATGGTACAGAGATAACATTTTTTTAACAATTATTAATTTATGAAATTAGGGAATATGGAACAAAAATGCTAGTTTTTCAACAGGTAAAGTTGATTAATATTTATATTGTTTCTGAACATGCGGAACTTACAAACATTTTGCTTTGCTACCTGTATCACATTTTGGTTTTGTAATAATTTTAAGAACCATGATAATACATTCTAATTAGTTATTTTAAAATTAGCAAAATGATGTAATTTTTATTTCATGCCTCCTTTCCCTATTTTTATTTCAGTACACCATTGGATAAGCCAAATTTAATTTTCTATAAATCTCTAATCGTCACCTGAAGGAGATTTTTAGCCAATCGGGTGGTCCCGGTGTAAATGAGCATTAAATGTTGGTTTAATTCCTGAATTTCTGTAGGGGTTAAGTTTAAATGTTCAACGTGAATCAGCGAGGGATCCGGCTGAACGCCGACAGTTCCGAGTTTAATTCCTGGAACCAGGGCACCCACTTGATCCTGCCATCCACCGCCTGACGTCAGCAGTTGTTCCACGTATAATATCTGTAGGAACAAAAAAATAAATTTCTAACGAAGTAGGTGCCATGCATAAGAAGCTTGTGAGTCGGTCAGAGGTACAAGGCTCTTTTCGTCATAGTCTAGGCGTCTACTACGCCTACCTCCAATTTAAATAGGCCTTTTATTCAGGGAATGTGCCAGGATTTTTGAAAGGAGGGGGCCAGACTCTAGAAAACTGAAAACGGAATATAAATGCGGCACAATGCGCCGCATTTCGCGCCGCGAAGCGGCGCCAGGCGGACGCGAAGCGTCCGCCGGGGGGCTTGGGGGGCGAAATTTTTTGATTTAACATTAAAATGATCAAAAGTAGGGCTTAAAAATACCTATTTACATTGAATTTAAGGCAGCCAGGCCGGCAGAATCCACTTTTGGCATACCCCAAGAAAGAAGGTAGGGAGAAGCAGGGTTCATAATGAAGTTACCTTCGCTTTTACCTCCCCCCACCCCCCTGGACCTACCTCATCTTCCTTATTTTTCACCCCGGCCAACCCAAAAAGAGGGGCATGGCCCCCCTGCCCCCCTGGCAGAGGGCCTGCTTTTATTTTACAAAATTTTATGTTTATCAGAAATGTAGAGTTGAAAAAATTTTTTACTGTAAACTAAACATGTATGTAACAAAAAATAGGGCAAAAAATAATAGTGAATTAAAATACACGAAGCACTAAAAAACATCGCAAATAACAATAGTGTAAATATTTTACCTAAAGCACGAATGTCAAAATGTTGCACTTTTAAAAGGATTAAGGAAATTAATAAAATACTATTTGTAACTGCCAGAACGTATTTATCACCACCCTCACATGTGAACTTAAAAATTACTTCGTAGATTTTTTAATGTTTAAACGCCCGGCTCGTACTGCTTCGCGTAATTAAACTTACAATAACTTACAATCTGTATTATTTTGGGAAAATATCTAGAAATTTGTTTATTTAACGTAAAGTACTATCCTATTTTCTTTTCATATTTCAAGGAAAAATTACCGAAAAAAAGATAAAAATTCTTACTGCGTGTAGAAGTGACTTTTGGTCCGGAATGAAACCCATGATCGACCAAACAACGGCCAAAATACATCCACCTAATACGCTGCTCGTACCCAAACCTAAAATTAAAATACAACAAAAAGGAGTGATTTGTCTGACATTCTGGAGAAAAGTTTATTTGTGGGTGTTTTTCGTGATTTTTCTGAGCATTAAAAGCATGATCCGAATGGCAGTATCCTTTGAGAACAGGAAGCTCTAAAGGTAAGAGCTCCCCTCCCACTCGTATCCAGGGATTGTAAAAGTTTAATAATAATCAAAATTAAACAAATGGTTATTGACGAGTTAAAAACACATTATCTCAGATTTGTTTTAATATTCGATCACTTAGGTAAGTTTTAAATAAATTTTAAGTGTTTTAAAAAGTTTGCGAGTAGTAATTTCAAATAGACAATTAAAGTTAACTAAATTTGTGATTAAAATTTGTCGATTTAAAAAAATAATGCAAAAAAAATAGGCATAACTATGTTGCAATAAATCAATTGCCTTGATTTAGGCATAATCTCTTTAAAAGGCCCTGATTACTAGTTACAGACTAATAGTGAATTAAAGGTCATGTTTTTAGGGGTTTAAAAAAACGAATACAAACGCCAGAAATAGCAAAATTTTAAACGCAAATTTAAATTTTTGGCTTCAACAAAAACTTGGAAACGTAAAAAATATTTTAGAAATTAATCTTAATTTCAAACGACTAATTTTATCACCTGAACCTTGAGGAAGATAAGACCATGTTTTTTAATTCCAATCCACATTGCTCTTTTCCGAAACAACGAGACAGCTGCTCGACCAGAGGGCTGTTGTCAGTTGGATCCAGGGCACCAACGCACACTAACACAGCACAAAATGATGTCTCCTAAATTTAATAGTATTTTTTAAGTATTGTAATATTATAGTGTAGCTAGTATTATGAATTTAAAATACAATATCGTATTAAATGCTATATAATTTCATTTTGGATTATAAAGTTTATTAGTCAATCAGAAATATAAAAGAAAAAAAAAACGAATAAAGGTGGTATAACTCTAATTAAGCGCCTATTATACATAACAATATTGGTTTAAATTACCAGTATTTAATAGTTTAATTTTAACTAAATATGAATTAAACAGATTTTTCCAAATTTTTCTTGAATTTACAAAATTATTAAAATAGCAAGTTAATTAGTAACAACAGTCTATAAAATCCAACCCACCAGGGGCGCTAGGATTGTCAAAGGTATGTTTGATTTGCTTCTGTGGAACTAAGACTCTAAATTCCTCGACTGCTTTCAGCTGCCTCTAGAATGATCTTAACAACTCCATTGTTTGTACTTCTTCCACGTGCCCCAACTGGTTTCTGTAATAATATTTAAATATATTCTAAAAACCAAAAATTAGAAAGAGTGCATTTAATAATTTTGTATTATTATTAATTATAATTGTGTAAAATCTCTATAAAGACTGAAGGCTGATTCTGATTTACATCCAAGTCAAAGTGGCAACGTGTTAATTTTGGAGTGAGAAGTGATGCGCTCGTTCGCAAAAGGGTGACAGATGACTCAGAAAAAAGCAAGTTGTAAAATTTAACAATTTTGTCACAGGTAAAAAAAACTAAATATTTTTTATAATTCTATTTTTATTTGTTTTTGGACTGCAATCAATAATTTTTAGGAAATTAAGGATTTTTTAAAGTTTTAATTGTTTGTGCTGAAATCTCTTTTTAAGTATTTTACGATTATATTGTTCAATATTTCTATCGTGTTTTTTTTGCCAAAAATACTTTTGCCAATTTTGTATTAATTTTTACGGAATATTTTTGTAAATTACTATTGCTTTTTATGAAATTATTGTTTTTAAAGGTTTTTTTATTTATTAATGCTTAATTTTTGGTAAATAATTCTATCTTGCCACATTTTAACGGAATATTTGTCCAATATTTTATATTCGTTTTATATTATTATCCTCTGGTAAATAATATTATAGTAGTAAATAGTCTATGGAAAAAATATGCTCTGAAAAACAAGTATTTTGTTATAATGACTATTTATTGCGTGGATTAATGTCCAAAATGTCATAATATGACAATGCTATGCTATGTGTAGCTATGATTCCCCGTTAATAGAATGAAAGACTGATAGGTAAACGCTAAAATTGATTTTAAATGAATCAAATTTTGATTGGCAAAACATTAATTAAAAGTGCAATTTTTTTATGATTGAAAATAAAACAAAAAAGTTTAAAACATAAGCCGCAAAAAGCCGCAAAAGCACATTTTTATATTCGCATCGCACAGCCATCATATGAGTCTTAATGTTAAACAAATACATGTACTAAATTTACTTCGCCATTAATGGTGATGGCAATGTTAAGGACAGCCCCTTCATATTCGTAAGTAATGGGTGAGATGTCAGACCAACCTCCTGGATATTCCAACCGTACCGCTGAATCAGCACGATGCCATGCGCCTGCAACCGGATTTTCGGCTCTTTTCAGATTAATATGCTAAAAATATCACTTATTGCTATATTTATTAAGTATTTATTTATATTAATATTTATTTATAAGCTCAAAAAGTTTAATTATAAATAATTTATTGCAATAAATAGAATTTTATTATGAACCTTTCTTCAGCTTCAGTCAAAAATAGACATCTGTCAGTCGGTTTTTGAAATATTAGGACGTGTGACGCACCTATCGAAGCTACGTAAGTCATTCTGACTCCTGTAGTATTTTTGTTCTTTCTTCGAAGAAACTAAATTCTGAACAAAAGCATGGCATTTTTACCGGTAGCAAAGTTAAGCCTGCTTTCTACTTTTGGTCTAACGACAGTTTAAAATTGTTTATACAGGCTCACATTCGTAAATTTAAAAAATATTAAAACATTTTTGTCTTTAAAATTAAAACTGGAAACATAAAAACTAAATTCTAAATTCAAAACAAAGCAGTCTGAAATTTTATTGGGTGTTTTGTTTAGGTTTTTGTTTTTTGACGAAGTATTAACAGGCTTTTAAAAAAAATATTATCCAAACAATCGGATTGAGCAGAATAGAAACCTTATTAACACAATAAAGTGATCTTTGTAAATTGGCCGAACATTTGGTTAGAAATAATATGGAAAAGAATGAAAATGCCACTGTACCTTTAAAACTTATAGTAGTAATCATGAGAACTTTCTGATAAAGAATTTAAGTGTGAGTTTAAAACAAAATAATAAAATAGAAAAAAGTATAAAAGTATAATTTAAAACATGATTGATAAAACTTTTGTTTACTTGATGACTTTTTAAAACGTTCCTTTTTGAATTTAATTTTACCTTTTTAACTTCCATAACAGTTCTTCTGATGAAGATTTGCGCGGCAGCTTCAAAATGCCGTGCGGCTCGAATCATTAAGCCGGGAGTTTTGATCCATTTGTTTCGGACGGCTGTTAAAAGTTCTAAACCTTTCTTCTTGTCCCCATGCTAAAGAATACCCACTAAAATGTGATTTTTAAGATGAATAAAATGTATCACTCACTTGTTCGTTTTAACTGTTTTTCACTCCCTTCTCAAACTTGTACCGCGAAAAATTCTGACTTTTGCTCCACTCTTGTAAAAAATTCCCATTTTTACGAGTTTCTTACTTCTTCCTTTTTCAATCCTTCAAATATCCTTGTCCGCCGAGAATTCGGACCTTCCCGGCAGTCGTAATTTGTATACAGTGTACCCTTTGTTGTGGCCCTCGAATCACTGAAGGTTAACAACTGTGGAAATCAATAGATACAGGATAACACGAATAGTGAAGAAAATCCAAGGATAAGGATATTTTATTGCTTGATCGTATGAAACACTAAGAATAATTTAAAGCTCTTCACATATTCAGTTACTGTTCTGTTTTTTTTTGTGCCCTTGCGACCATAGGTGTTTTTGGTCGGGTCCGCTAGGGGGGGTCCACCCCCGGGTGGAAAGCCAAAATTTTTTAGGGGGGGGGGTCCATGAGGGTCCGGACCCCCTGGCTTTTTAGGCGGGGTCGACCCCGGGTGCGAGATTTCAAATTTAGGGGGGAGGGTCAGGGGGGTCCAATTTTTCAGCAAAATTTTTTTAACTCAATAATTTAAGTGTTTTTAGGTCTAATATTGAATTTTATGTATTAAAACAGCCTTTTTAGGCCTAAAAAGTGTATTTAAACATTGTTTTTAACTAAAAACCCGTGTTTTTGACAGTAAATAAAAAAATATACTTCCTAATGGGTCGGGAGGGGGGGGTCGCCTCGCTGAGGGGGTCAGGCCGGACCGCTCTCGAGCTTTGGGGGAGAGAGGGGAGGGGCCCTGAATTTTTTTTAGGGGGGGGGGTCCAAAATTTTGGCTCTAGGGATTTTTTCTAGGGGGGGGTCCAAAATTTTGGCTCTAGGGGGGGGTGCACCCCTCGGTCCCCCCCCCAAAAACACCTATGCTTGCGACTGCATCAGCGGGTTTTTAACTTTGCTCTACTCCAACGACTGTACCGCAATGTTAAATAATAATAATATTATTAGTATATTTATATAAACCTCAGTAATCTGAAGAGCTGTTTTCCATTCTCGGTTGGCATTAGCCCCGCTTTTAAGCCCACCGAGGCCATTGGCCATTATTCCGAGAACGTCTGCTATGCAGGATAGCGTTCGCCCAGTTATCGCAGTTGAATCACAAGTTAGAGCTATGAAAAACACAGACAACAACATTAAAGGCGAAATATTAATTAACGAAGTTTTGGTTGATATCAATATTAAGAAATATGACAAAATATTAATATAGAAATTTGCATAATAATAATACTTTGATCGAGAAGTTCCAGAAGTTGCGAAGTAATAGCCATCAAAAACACAATGAACGAAAACGCAGGTAAAATGCAATCATGTCTGTCCAGTATAAGGACATCGGATATGAATTTTCCCTGCGAAGCGAAAAAACTTTTCCTAAAAAAAACAATAGACATAAAATATTAAAAAAAAATATTCTGCTTTTGGGGCGAACCGGGTTTTTATGAAATATTATACTAGAAACAGTTCAGGAAAATGCTATAAATCCCTTTTATTGTTTTATATAAAGTTTAGAGAGTATTAGTTATAGAAAATTTGACGAACGATAGTAAACGGATCTTTTTGTTTTTTGTTAGTATTTAGGTACCAGCTCGCATTTTGCGTTTGGTATCAGGAATTTAAAAGTACAATTACAGTTTAAAAAATATTTTAGCAATTTTGATTTGGATTTTAATGATGTACATAATTTTCAAAGAAAATTACATTATTTATTTGAAATTTAACGTGATAAAATCGCGGTTTAAGTGGATAAATGATCTATAAATTAAATTATTAAAATTTTCTTCGGTTTTACTGTATACATTTTTTAATATTTCGTTATTAAATAAATTTTTCCGGTGTGTTTGAGTGCCATAAATATAATTTTTTTTTCCGGAGGGCATTCTGCTTTCCCCCTGAATTTTTGACAAAAGGCTCTGCCCATTAAACCCTGCTGGAGGGTTCCAACCCAGACCCCTTCATGCTTTATAGTGAATTCGCCCCGGTTAAATTAACAAATTTAATAATTTCAGTAGTTTGTGACATTCTTCAAAAAATATTTTCTGGGGGGCTGGCACCGCCAGACCCCCTTCGTTGGGAGGACTCCGCCACCCCCAAACCTCCCGACCAGCCACCTTTTATGAGGTACTCCAGGTGTGCCCTCCCTACACCCCTGGCAACAGCCCCGCACGCAGACCTCTTCGGGGCACGTATTTTCCCTTTATGTATATCCCCCTCAAATGAAATCCTGGATACGGTGGTGAAAGTGCAAATTGATAATATATCTAGGCAATAAAATTTTACCACAATACGTTTTGTAATGAATATTATATTGTGATCTACATTTAAGCCCGGG
>JASAMX010007023.1:0-10789 GCA_030248175.1 Microlaimidae sp. YZB2_3
AACCGAAATTTAGATTTTTCAAAAATCTGGAACAGGAACCGCAACCAGAACTACAAATTTTGCCCAGAACATCCGGAACCCAGAATCGGAACTTCCCATCACAACTAAATAGTGCTTTTACATGCGCCAGCATTAGTTTAGTCATATTCGCTCGCGCCTGAAATTTGAAGCCCTGTTTTTCTTTTAAGGCATTGTTGCCCTGCTTTTTTTGTACATTTGTACGACATGAAATATTTTCTTTAAGATACAACCAATAAGTAAATTAACATAGCAAAATCTCAGTGAAATGTACCATTAGTACGATTTCAACTGTTTCACGCATCTTATGGTGTGTCATGCTTTTCTTTACGTTTTTTGGCATGAACTGCGTTTCTTTTTGTACATTTGTATGACATATTTTTCTTTTAGGCACACCAAATAAATTTGTATCTTTATCTGAAAATTGCACAAACTATAGAATACAAAGATCTGAAATAACTAAAAATGTATTTAAACCTGCATTAGTTATAGCTATTAGAAAAATGTATTAGTTATAGCTATAGTAAATTTAAAATTGAAAAAAAATAATTAAAAATATTTTACTAATATTTTATCCCTTAAAGTTCTACGTTTGTAATATAACATAGAATTTCATAACTGATAACGAATTTTGTTAATATTTTCATTTGTTTTTTTTGTTTTTAACCGGATTTAAACTAAGATATTTTCGGAGAGATAACCATGACTACTTTTGTAAAAACATAAAAATGCAAATTTTTAGAACAGTAGGGTAATGCAAGTAATTTCGGCACTTTTTGGACATTTTTAAAACCGTTTTTTGGCCATAACTTTTTTTAGCTTTGTTTGATCAAAAAGTTTTATATTACAAAGTTGTGTATTTTCTTATTCTGAACACACTGATATGCATAACAATTAACATCTACGTAACTTTCGTTTTATAAGGGACGATATCGAAAATAACCACTTTGGAAAATTCGTTTGGTGCATTCAATTTCGGCATTTTTTTTCTTCAGGCTATAGCTTTCTTGTTTTTAGGTCAATATTAATGTTTAATGGCTTATTTGAAACTTGACTGCTACATTTACTACCATATTGGTTATTTTTTCCGGTTAAAATCTAGTTTTATTCACTATAAACGTTTTCTTTTATACATTTTTTAATAATACTGTATCTTTAAATCTACTTTTAAAAAATTTAATCTATTGGGTTTAACACATATTTAAAATTATTTTTTAACATCAGAATTGAGATTTTTCAAAAATCTGGAACTGGAATTCCAAATTTTGTCCAGTACATCCGGAACCCCGAACCCGGAACAAAACTGCCTATCACACTGTGAAACACCCGGAACACAGAAACCGGAACTAGAACCGAAATTTAGATTTTTCAAAAATCTGGAACAGGAACCGCAACCAGAACTACAAATTTTGCCCAGAACATCCGGAACCCAGAATCGGAACTTCCCATCACAACTAAATAGTGCTTTTACATGCGCCAGCATTAGTTTAGTCATATTCGCTCGCGCCTGAAATTTGAAGCCCTGTTTTTCTTTTAAGGCATTGTTGCCCTGCTTTTTTTGTACATTTGTACGACATGAAATATTTTCTTTAAGATACAACCAATAAGTAAATTAACATAGCAAAATCTCAGTGAAATGTACCATTATGTACTTATTTCAACTGTTTCACGCATCTTATGGTGTGTCATGCTTTTCTTTACGTTTTTTGGCATGAACTGCGTTTCTTTTTGTACATTTGTATGACATTTTTTTCTTTTAGGCACACCAAATAAATTTGTATCTTTATCTGAAAATTGCACAAACTATAGAATACAAAGATCTGAAATAACTAAAAATGTATTTAAACCTGCATTAGTTATAGCTATTAGAAAAATGTATTAGTTATAGCTATAGTAAATTTAAATTTGAAAAAAAAAATAATTAAAAATATTTTACTAATATTTTAGCCCTTAAAGTTCTACGTTTGTAATATAACATAGAATTTCATAACTGATAACGAATTTTGTTAATATTTTCATTTGTTTTTTTTGTTTTTAACCGGATTTAAACTAAGATATTTTCGGAGAGATAACCATGACTACTTTTGTAAAAACATAAAAATGCAAATTTTTAGAACAGTAGGGTAATGCATGTAATTTCGGCACTTTTTGGACATTTTTAAAACCGTTTTTTGGCCATAACTTTTTTAGCTTTGTTTGATCAAAAAGTTTTATATTACAAAGTTGTGTATTTTCTTATTCTGAACACACTGATATGCATAACAATTAACATCTACGTAACTTTCATTTTATAAGGGACGATATCGAAAATAACCACTTTGGAAAATTCGTTTGGTGCATTCAATTTCGGCATTTTTTTTCTTCAGGCTATAGCTTTCTTGTTTTTAGGTCAATATTAATGTTTAATGGCTTATTTGAAACTTGACTGCTACATTTACTACCATATTGGTTATTTTTACTCTGATTTGTTTTTAGTTTTGAGTAAAAAATTAAAAACTAAATTAAAGTGCCGAAATTAAATGCATTTTCGAAAGTGCCAAAATTAAAAGCACCTTTTGCCCATTTTCCTTCAAGAAGCTACTACAGCCAACAAAAAAAACTGGTAGATGATGTTATGACTGTCCTTTTTTGCCCATTCATCTAGTTTCTAACGAGCTATCAATCACTTTTCAATTCAAATTGGGACCAAGTTATGATAAGATATGTAATCAAAACTTGAAAAGTGCCAAAATTAAATGCATGACCCTACATATAACAAGAAAAATGTTTCACAGTTTACCGTTTAAAAACAGAACTTGTTTCGCACATCATCATTTATAGTGTCTATAATTTTATTTATAGTAAATAAAATTATATATTATACGATTCTTCTTTTAATATATTTATTTTCATATTTTTATAGATTTCACCTTTTATCACGGTTATGTATTTGTTTAAGATTTTAAATGACTCCATTAGAATTTTGTGAATGTAGAATGAAAATGCTATAATTTTTCAGCTGAGAATTCAAATGGACGCAGAAAGACAAAGTTAGAACTCGAGGTTTTAACATCAACCACACAAGACGAAGGCGATGTCAACGAAAATTCGACCAAAAGAAAACTGAATCAGGAAGAAACTCAGGTAATTTTGCATGCTTGTAAAATGCTTGACGAAAAGAGCATACTGAAAAGTCTCAATTTTCCCTCGGGCAAGTCGAAACCTTTATATGCAAAGAGACAATACAGGTTTTATGTTATATGTTTATATAAGATAAATTATTTTCTAATTTCTTTTAAAAAATAGTAATGAAATAATCACTGTGATTTTTCTTATCATGTGTTTTTAGATAATATGGTAACAAGTTTTAACAAGTAAGGATTTTATTTCTGTTAGTAGGTTCACTATTTACTTTAGTAATATTTAGGATTAAAATTTTTTATTCCTTCTTTTTAAAGACTTCATTCACCACTGACGGCATTCAGCGCCGCTGCTACTCCCGAAACCATTCCCACGGAGCAAAACATACAGCCAATAATCACGAATACCATATGACATTTCAGAGCCCTTAAAATTTGGATGTGTCTTTGAATGAATCTTTAGTAACTTAAATGGTTATACCTATTAAGCAATCTTTCAAAAAACGCCATTTTTTGAGGATTATATTTCCTGAACCAGTGAAAATGCTTTGACAAAAAAATTGACTCGTACCACACCATTAAATAGACAATTGCGAAATTATTGAATTACAACCTCTTCCAACAACGACGTGCCTATTAGGATTTGGTCGATTGTTACAAAGTAACTTATGATTCATTTACTTTAGTAAAACCAAATAAATTTAAAATAGAAAAAAATCTTGTTGTGGCTCAACTTAGTGCTTACTGTTTAAGCTATTAAGTCACATTCTAAATTAATCCATTCTTTGTTTTGTTTAGTGGCCATGTTTGGTACGCATTATTGTTTTTTTGCATTTTGTGTTGGATAATTTCTAAAATAAACATTTGACTTTAAATTTGAATTAAATATGAATAGTATTTAATTATTGTGACCAACTTGCAGAAAACAAATCGGGAAAAGTAAATCATATTCTGTTAGTATTTAAGGTGTTTTAACCCGGTAAGGACGGCTCTTGAACCTGCCTCCGAAAGACTGGAGGCAGGTAGAAGACAGGTAAAACTGCCTCGGAGCCAGCATGGAGGCAGGTATGAGGCAGGTAGAAGGCAGCAAAATTTTCGATGGAGGCAGGTAAGAGGCAGATAAAACCCGTTTTTCCCAATTCAGGCACCCCATCTTTACCGGGTTATAATCAACTGTTTAGGAAAACATGTGCATTATCAGTAATTATTAATTTGTTTTGTCTTAACTATTCTATTTCTTATGTTAACACTATTAAAATCAGTAATACATCATTTATAATATGCTGTTGTCGCTATTTAATCTTAAAAATAAGTTCATACCTCTTACCACCAAAGTTCGTTGCCCAAATTGCTACCACAGTTAAAAAAGTATAAAAATAATATTTAAAAGAGTTTTATATACACATTTATGTGTTGTTCCATACAGATAAATTTTTACCTTTATACAAACTTATTTAATGCTAAATTTGTTCACAACTAAAATTAAAAAACCCTTACTTTGCTTATATCCTGTCATGGTATTCAGAGTTGGATTTGTAGACAGAATCTCATCATATAATCTGCAAAATAAACACAAAACATTACGCAAAATCATAATGTAAAATGTAGAAAAAAACTCATTTTTTTATGATTAGTTTTTTAATATATTTATGGAATTAAAAAAACATAAAAAACAAAAACTTTTTATAAATAAATTATACTTTTTTAGTTTTTATGATATTTTCTCAAAATTAAAAAGATAATAGTTAAAACAATATCAATTATTTTTTGACTGTTTATTTAATTTAAGATTTGCAAAAGTGTAATTTAAAAACTTACACCTGGTTATTCTATCGAAGGTACGGATAAATTAAGATTTGCGAAGAAGGTTATCACAAGTGTAAACTAGCCTACCTGCAATACCCTTGAACATTCCAAGTAAACGTTTGGCATTTTTCACTAAGTTTACATATTGCGCAGCATTGACCCAAACTGGTCCACTGTAAATCGTAGGCTTCCCCACAAACCGCTTGGCTGTTTGCCAAAATGGTGCACGGTGCTATAATTATTAAAAAATTGATTTTAGTAGGAAACAATTGTTAGGAATGAATTTCATCACGGTAAAATTGGGAGCGAGAGGGTTAAGTAAACCATTTGTTTTCTTGGGAAAATATTACATGTAAAGAAACAAAAAACGCAAATTAATACTAAATCGTTACAGTACTATTGATAACTTCTATTTTATTTTCCTTGGCTTGCCCGTTTATTTTTTTATTTTCTTGATGGAAAGCGTTTACGACCTAAAATTTAGGTTAAAAGACTATAGTTTTAGGGACATTATTTGTTTTCATTTCTGGTCACTTTATTATAAGTTGATAAAAGTGACCGATATGAAATATTGTATATGCAGTATTTTTAATAATAAGCAAAATTTCTAAAGCTTCTCTAAAATGTTTTCCTAATAAATTTTGTAAGTCTGAAAAATATTTTTTACGATTAAGTCATAAGAATATGAGTCTAAAAAAACGTAATTTGATAAAGTCAGTTATACATACTGGGATCGTGACCTTCAGCTACATCATTTAGGTGGCTCACTGGATCCGGCCCTAAAAATATTATTTATAAATAAAAACATACATAACAGAATTTTTATAACATAAAGGTCGGGTTAAACACAATCATCTAGAGGGCGTAAATCCAGTTGTGCTGCTTTTTACAAATAACCACAACAAAGTTAGTAAAATAATACATTGAATGGGTTCAAGGGTGGCATGTTTTAAAAGTTACCATACCAAAGCTGTTAAAAGCACAGGTTGGGTTTTCAATCACATTTAGAGGACTGTACCATCAACAGTGAAGTTTTTAAACAATAAAAATTGTTTGTTATTATGGTTGAATTATATCTGGGGTCGCAGTCTGAAGAAACAATTATATTTACCCCTATATCATGGGTGGCACGGGAGCGCCACGGGGCGATTTAGCCCCGTGGGGCCGCGCCAACCATTATTATAGAGAACGTCGGTAAATTCAGAACCTTTTTCTTCTTATAATTATTATTATTATTCTAACGCTCAATCCTTAAAAGCGATATTCCTCATTCCTTACTGAATGATTAAAAATAAACATGGGCTCATTGGACGGAAGAAAGAATCACGCAACTTTCTTAGGAAGGATTTTTTTTGTTAGGTCCTTGTTATCGATTTATTGATCAAAATAAAAAAAATAAAAAATAGACAAATAAAAATTCCTAACCGCACAATAACAGCCTTTTGGCAACAATAAGGATTGTACAGAGCAGACAACGAACAGTCCCTCATAGAAACCGCACAAAAAAAGCAGAAGACGGTGCTCGGTTTTAAGTGGTGGCAGAAACCGAACCAGTTCCCAGCGCCATCTACTTCAACCGCGCGGAAAACGGCGAAAAACAACAGTTTTTTTTTTAATTCTTGCATTACTGATGACAAAATTAATTCAAAGATTTATTTTAAAAAATTAATAATAAGCATCGGTAGCGCGAGAACGCCACGCGGCGGTTCAGTCTCACAGCACCGTGCACACTATAATTAGAGAACGGTGGGAAAATTTTTTTTGTAATTTATGTTTATCTTCTTCTATTTATTATTATAATTCTAAAGCTCATTATCTTAAAACCAATATTCTTTCATCGTTCCCGCGTCGATTTAACCCTGCGGTACCACACCAACTATAATCAAAGAATCTGGATAAAATTTGTAATTTATGTTTACCATTTTCTTCTTCTAATTTTTTTATTCCAAAAAATAATTGCAATCACCGGTGGCGCGGGGGCGCCCACTGCAATTTAGCCCCACGGCACCGCGACAAACAAAACTAGAGCACCTCGTGAATTTTGTAATTTATGTTTATCATCTTTTTCTTCTTCTTATTATTTATATTTCAAAAAATACAATTCCAATCATTGGTAGTGCGGGTGCCACACTGCAATTTAGCCCACGGCAGCGCGCCAACTGTACTTAAAGAACGTGGGTCACTTAAAGATTTTAGGGCCCTCAAAATGTCATATAGTATTAGTGATCACGTCATATATATTTTGCTCTGTGAGAATGATTGTGGGAGGAGCTGTTAGAAACACTTTTAGCCAATTATCGCTTGGGAAGAAATTGGATCTCCAATGGATGAAAAATCTCCATGTTTTTTCCAAGTCCTAATTGGCTAAAAATGATTCTATAAGATTATAACTCATTAAGGTCTTTACCACTGAACAATTTCTTTATTAGTGGGAGGGTTTTAACTATCGTGGTAAATTTTGTAATTCATGTTCATCATCTTTTTCTTATTATTATTTTTGTTTTAAAAATTATAAGTGCAATCATTCGCTCACGCCATCGCACCAACTATATTTAGAGAACGTAGGTAAACTTTGACTGGAGCGCCACTGGACCGCACTAACTATAATTAAACATTGTGGGTAAATTTGGTAATTTAAATTCATCTTCTTCTTATTATTATTTTTCATTTTTATTATAAATGAATTATCTGTGGCGCGGGAGCGCCACACGGATACTAAGCCCCACGGCACCGCGCAAATTATAATTAAAAAACGTGGGTAAATCTGGTATTATGTTCTTCATTTCCTTATTATTGATATAATATTTTTCAAACGCTTATATCTTAAAACCAGTATTCCTCTCTCGTTACTGATTGGTCAAAAAAACAAAAACAAAAAAACATGGATTCTTTCGAAATCGTAGGAAATTGCACAATAATTCGTAGGAACTACTTTTTATTGATAAATAATGTTCTATTGATAATATTAAAACTGTTAAACTGTATATCTCGGCGACGGAATGATTATAAACATATGTCATTGCGCAGCTAAAACTATAGTTTATTAGGCTATTTTTTAATTAATTAAAAACAGTGGTAGACTAGCCTTAAAAAATGCTCTAAGAATAGAGCAGGAAAAAGGGGCGATTTTTCCCCAGGCGTATGTTTAGACAGAAAAGATGTGGACTACTCTGAGATGGACATTATGTGGACTATAGGAAATTTGCATTTGGTTTGGCCAGCTGCTCAATAAATAAAAATTTCTACCATACGATAATGATTTGTTGAAAAAATTATACTCACAACAACCTTTTACAAGTGCGAAATCGCCACTTTTTCAAATTTATAGTTGTGTCTTACACATACAAATCTAACCTTCTAATTGAAAAAGTGGCGATTTCGCACTTGTCAAAGATTGTTGTGAGAATGATTTTTTGAATCGCCCCTTTTTCCTGCTCTGTTCTAAGAGCATTTTTCAAAGCTAGTAAATATATTTTAATATAAATAAAACTGCCGCATGTCAAAAAGAAAATGCAATCATTTTTTTAAAATTTTTTTCTAGCGCTGCAAAACAACCTCGCGCAAAATAAAAATTTAGTCAATGCGCGTATTTTATCATGGGTGGCGCAGGAGCGCCACGGGGCGATTTAGCCCCGTGGCGCCGCGCCAACCATAATTAGAGAACGTGGGTAAATTTCGAAATTCAGAACCTTCTTCTTCTTCTTCTTCTTCTTCTTATTATTATTATTATTATTCCAACGCTCCATTCTTAAAAACGATATTCCTCATTTGTTACTGATTGATCAAAAATAAACATGAGCTCATTAGAAAGAAGAAGGAATTACGCAACTTTCTTAGCAAGCACTTTTTTCATTTAGGTCCTTGTTATCGATTTATTGATCAAAATAAAAAAAATTGAAAAATAGACAAATAAAAACTCCCCACAGCACAATAACAGCTTTTTGGCAACAATAAGGATTGTACAGAGCAGACAACCAACATCCCCTCATAAAAACCGCACAAAAATAGCAGACCGGTTTTAATTGGTGGCAGAAACGGCACCAGTTCCCAGCGCCATCTGCTTCAACCGCGCGGAAAACGGCAAAAACAACAAAGTACTTTTTTTAATTCTGAATTACTGATGACAAAATTAATTCAAAATTTTATTTATTAAAAAATAATAATAAGCGTCGGTGGCGCGGGAGCGCCACGCGCCGGTAATCATCGGTGGTGCGGGGTGCCAATTGCAATTTAACCCACGGCACCGCGCCAACTATACTTAGAGAACGTGAGTAAATTTTGTTATTCATGTTCATCATCTTATTATTATTATTATTATTTTTACTTTAAAAATTATAATTGCAATCATTGGCGCACGGCATCGCGCCAACTATATTTAGAGAACGCAGGTAAGCTTTGTCTGGAGCGCAACTGCACCGCACTAACTATAATTAAACAACGTGGGTTAATTTTGTAATTTAAATTCATCTTCTTCTTCTTATAATTCTTTATTTTATCTCGGCAACGGAATAATTATAAACATATGTCATTGCGCAGCTAACACTATAGTTTATTAGGCTATTTTTTAATTTAATTCAAAAAAAGTGGTAGACTAGCCTTGAAAAATGCTCTAATAATAGAGCAGGAAAAAGGGGCGATTTTTCCTAGGGCGTATGTTTTGACAAAAAAGATGTAGACTAGTCTGAGATGGACATTATGTGGACTATAGGAAATTTGGATTTGGTTTTGCCAGCTGCTCAATAAATAAAAATTTCTACGATATGATAATGATTTGTTTATACATTGATCTAATCACACAGCACTGTTGCATTTTTTTTAGTTTGATGAAATGTCAATTGAAAAAATCATACTCACAGCAATCTTTGACAAGCGCGAAATCGCCACTTTTTCAAATTTATAGTTGTTTCTTACACATACAAATATAACCTTCTAATTGAAAAAGTGGCGATTTCGCGCTAGTCAAAGATTGCTGTGAGTATGATTTTTTCAATTGACATTTTATCACACTAAAAAAAATGCAACAGTGCTGTGTGATTAGATCAATGTATAAACAAATCATTATCATATCGTAGAAATTTTTATTTAGTGAGCAGCTGGCAAAACCAAATCCAAATTTCCTATAGTCCACATAATGTCCATCTCAGACTAGTCTACATCTTTTTTGTCAAAACATACGCCCGAGGAAAAATCGCCCCTTTTTCCTGCTCTATTATTAGAGCATTTTTCAAGGCTAGTTTTTAATTAAAATAATTGGAGAAAATATTTATCCACCTCTTAAGTTAGTTAAATTCTTATTCTTAAAACAATAGAAAAAAAATATTCCGACTTTAACCTGGGACCTATTTCATAAAGATTTTTGTTATTATAAATTAATAAACCCATTTAATTTCTTTTTATTTTACTAATTAAAAAATACGTACGTAACCGTGGAATTTACAGAGATGTATTTTGTTAATTCAAAACGCAATTTTATTAATATACCTTTTAATTAAAAATACAAAAGAAAAATATGCGTTTATTAATATTAATAGGCCCCTGAATAAAATTGATTTTTACTCGCATTCTTAAGTACATAAAAAAGGTTATCCCGGGATAACTTATAACCGCGCATCAGAATGCGACCCCAAGTCGAAAATTAGAATGCAAATATGAAGGTACCAATTTAAGTTGTGCGGTAATGACGCTTTTTTCTTAAAAAAACAAATAAGACCGCAGAATTTTTTAAATTCCATCTTTTCACAAAATATACAAAAATTAACCAACTTTAGCCTTTAAAACATTTGCATTTGGGCTTCAAAATGCATAGTTTTTACAATTTATTAGCAATACGTAACTGAACGCGTTAC
>JASAMX010007024.1:0-11429 GCA_030248175.1 Microlaimidae sp. YZB2_3
AAAAAAATCAAAAAAAAATCATAGGCACGAAAGAGATAAACCAAATAATATGACTTTAAACAAAATTTTATATTTTGCAATTAAATATTTTATATAAAATTTAGGCGTGTGGTCGCTGTCAGCCGATGATGTACTGGATAGCGATCTGATAACAGACGCGGAGCTTTTGGAAGAGGAGGATTTCAAAAAACCTGATCCTTCCACGCTAAAAGGTTAATAAACCATTCACTGTTCGTGTTCAGTCATGTCATTTCAAAAAAGTTACCTTTGGTTTTTTTAATTTCTGGATTCATATTTTGAAATGTTTTACATGAATTTAAGTTTTCTAATGTTTAACATGAATTTAAGTCCACATATTTCTAGTTATATATCGTCACGTTAAAAAATACAATGAGGAATAAAGTGGGTGTTTGACATAATTAAAAACATTCGAAACAATCAGGTATATTTTGTTGTTTGACTAAAAAATGGGCGATACAGGACTTAATCGTCTTATCACGAGTCAAAGCATATTTCATCGGCTGAGGGGCCAAAAGTTGAATAACGACCCAATGACTACTTAAACACTCACATTTTTAGGGCGTCGTTGTTCTTAAACGTAAAAGAACGGCTGTAGTTGTTGTGCATAAAATGGAGCTTGTTTTAGTGCCGGTTTGTCAGCTCGGGCAAACGGCTGTTAAGAAAAAGCACTTTATTACTCGCATTTTTAGGGCGTCGTGGTTCTGCAACGTAAAAACAACAGGTGTTGATACAGATAAAGTGTAATTTGTTTTAGTGCCGGCTTGTCAGCCCGGGCAAACGGCGGCTAAGAAGAAAGCCTGCAAAAACTGTACGTGCGGCCTGGCCGACGAGTTGAGCAAAGGGAGCGAGAATCCCGCGCCAAAGTCCTCCTGCGGAAGTGTAAGTGTTCGTCAGTTTGTTCGTTCGTCCGTTTGTTCGTCTATTGTATTTATCTCTATTGTGCGATCGCCTCAGATGGCAACAGAGTAATGGAATTCAATGCATGTCGAGACGAGCCTGTGTAGAATTTTCCAACTGAAGTCAACTATACTGACAAACTGCAATAATTTGCATACTGCGGAGTGTTTTTTTAAATCGGAAGAACGTTACTTTTTCCCTCATTTTTCGTATGCAAATTATTTTGTTTTGCGAAAATGGTTAATTTAATGCGTCGTTAAGTTTTTGGTTGAAATTTGGGAGAACAGATATAAAATTTTTAGGCTATTCCGTCTGAGAAAATTGAAAAAGTTGATTAAGATTTTGAAAGGGACGTTTAACAAAAGTTTTTAAACTGTTTCTGCTGTACTTGCGATCATTCAAAGAAGTATAGAGAGACCTAACACGTTCAATATAACGAAATAAATAGTTTGTTTTAAAATTGTAAAATTTTAAAGAAATGATCATTTTAAAAATTTTGTGTTATTTAAGTGCCGTGTATTCTTTCTGTCCATACAGCGACATAATACATAATAAAGTGAGCGCTCAGATGAGAAACGAAATAAATTGTAATTTTAAAATTTTAGTGTTATTTCGGTGGAGCGTTTCGGTGTTTATCCTGTCCCTACGTCGACAGACAGTTACAGGGAGCGCTAAGACGAAAAACAAGAAAACAATTTTAATTGTAAAATAGTTTTAATTTTTTAATTATAAAATTTAAATTCTTTTTTAAATTATAATTTTAGTGTTATTTGGGTGACGCATTTCGGTGTTCTTCTTGTCCTTACGCTGGCCTTCCACCGTTTAAGCCCGGGGAAGAGGTCAAACTGAAAGCGCTTCAAATGGACGCATAAAAATGTGATTATTATTGATTGATTATTATTGGCATTATTTGGCTGCACCTTGTGCAATTTATCAAATTTTTTGTAATATTTTTCCCAGATGTAGCCATTCTTTATCATCACAATTATTTTTGTAATTTTTTTTACCATTTAACATTAATTTTCCTTGCCTTAAACACCTTTTTTTAAAAATTTTATTTACAACTGCAATAAAACTATAATAGTGCCCGTTGATTCGATTTTGTGCTACATTTTACTAGTGAAATTATCCAAATAAATGTCTTCTTTATCTCCCAACAAACTGCATTTTTCTGATAAAGATTTTTAAACTTGTAAAAATATTATGTTTGTTTTGCACTAATTTATTGATGTTTAAGTATTGTATTTTTTGTAATTATAAATTTTGACCTAATAAATTATGCAAAGGCAAATAATTGGCTAGTAATCGTAAAAAACCGGTGAGCTTTCCAAGTTTTAATATTTTTTATGTTCGTTTTATTCTAAAAACCGGTTTTGTTTAAAGCAGAACAAAATCATATTTTAGCGTATAATTTGATGTGAACAAAAAGAAAAAAGATTACAATTGATTGAACCATGTTTATATAAAGCTTTTTAGCCCAATACAAAATAATCAAATATAGGGACCGAATTATTTTTTTATAAATTTATTTAAAAATGATAGATACCTTTAAAAAAGACGTGTAATTTAAAAATTGAAAAACTTTTTGTAAACAAGTTTTAGCGACAAATTTTAAAAAAAATTATAAAATAGTTTAAGCTAATAATGTACAAAAAGGATTTGGAGCATAGATAAACACGGTCAAAAAGCTAGAGGGGTGTTTACCCCGGATAAATGACATTTCAAAATCTAGGAGGGGGTCCTAGGGGGGGGGGTCGAACCCCCCTAGCTTTCTACCCGGGGTGGAAGATTTTAAAACCTAGAGGGGGGTCAGGTGGGGTCCAATTTCCGAAACAAAATACTTTTAAACCATTAAATGTTTAATAATAGTTTTTTGTAAGATAATACTACATTTTATTGAATAAAAAGCGATATTTAGGTATAAAAAGGGTGTAAAACATGAATTTGTGTTAAAAATTCACGTTTTTGGAAGAAAATTTAGTATAAAAAAAGTACTTAAAACTTTCTAAAGGGGAAAGGGGGAATAAAAGTTCAAAATCTAGAGGGGGGTCAGGGGTAAAAAATTCGAAAATTTGGGGGGATGGGGGCCCCTGGATTTTTTCTAGGGGGAGGGGCCCCCAAAATTTCGAGGCTAGGGGGGTGGACCCCACCCTAATCCCCTCCCTTGTTCATCTATGAGGAGTCGTTGGAACCTAGCAATTTTATAGCCAATTTGACACCATAGTACAAATCGAGTAAAAATTGAGCTAAAAACAAACTAACAGAATAACTTTTAACCTTAAACAGGTCGAAAATTGCTAAGCAGTAAGTTACTTTGGCTCTATCGACCTTTTACCTGCAAAAGTGATCTGCGTTAAAAACTTGAGCCAATTATATTTCGATAATCAAGCAGATGATCTGTTTTAGCAAAAGCGTAAAAAATATTTTTATGTACTGCTACCTCTAGCGCCACAAAACTGACAATAGAAACTGCGCCTGAAAGAAAACAAAACTTCTCTCTATTTTGCATCAAAAAATTTGGTTAATCTCCTAAATACGGCTTAGTGCTTTTGGAACTACGGATGCACTGTGCTGCTTACAAAATGCTGAGATATCAAACGATATTGCGTTTAACATGCGCTGACCTTTTTTTCTTTACTATAACACGAATAATGGCTGATAAATGTTTTGATTCTTCTATGCTTTAAGAACACCATTTTTAAAGCCAGTTAAATTAAATTTGATTGTGTATTAATTTAAAATGTGTCTTGAGATTTTGATTAAAACCTGTTGAGGTTTAAGTGAATAAAAAAAATTGTAAAGAGCGCTAAGAGTAAAATTATTAAGCTTTCGGCACAAAAATCGGACAGTTTTTGTAAACAAAAAGTTTTTATGTTTATTTGATGAAAAAATGGATTTACCGGTGTGCGAACATGTCTAAATGTAATGAAGTCAGCAACACCGCTGATTTGAAAACGTGAGCGGCTTACAACTAGTTAAACCTCAAATTCGCCGCTACAATCGATTCCGTGACTTTGTTTTTTAACCGAACAATTGCGAGGTTTTTTTTTAAAACAAACGCAACAGTCTAGAAACACTGCAATAAACTTAACAATCAAGGTATCAAAAGAAAGTAAAAAATTTTCACTTTATTTGGTTGCATTATTTGTAACTTGAATTCGTATCTATTGAAAAATTTTTCAATCACAAAATCACCAAAAAATGCCATTTTTAGAGGGTTCCTTATCTTCTAAACCAATAAAGTGTTTTAACAAAAAAAAATTTGTTGTATATTAGGTTTCACAAAAAGAAGTAAAAATCGAAGACAAATGATTTAAACTCTGTAAAGCCTCTCAAAGAGAATTTCTCTATTTCAACCCTCTCCTATATCACACATTATACTGCTATTGTGTATGTTTAGCTTGGGCTTAGCCTTATTTGTAGTGATTAGCTTATGGGGAGAAATGGGTGCCGATTTCTTGGCTAATTTACCATCTTTCAACAAAGACAATTTCTCCAAATTCAACCCCGAAACTTCACACAGTCATGCGGTAAGTTGGAGGCTTTTAAACGACGATTTTAGAACAGTCTGGTTTAGACTTTCTAGATTTTTATATGCGGTTCAGATTTTGAATCTCACCAGGATTTTTTGACGGTTGATTTTTTGATCTATACTATTTGAATGAAGTGCTTTACTGTAGTGACCAGTATCGGCACTCATAAAGCGCGATTAACCAAGGATTAACCAACGATTGTTGATTGGCTTTTGCATTGGCTCACATAATATAATAAAAATTAAAAAAGACTCAATTCCTTTAAATAAATCATTATTATTAATAATGTACAATAAACTTATAACATAATCAAACATACAGAGGAATTAAATTTTTATCAATTTAAATTAATAATGTGAACCAATGCTAAATCGAAATAAAATTGGTCTTTTTTAATTTTATTTTTTTATTTTAAAATTAAAAATTAACAATATCATGTATTTACCTTTTTTTAATATTCTTAAAATTTGACAATTATTTATATAAAAATACTTTAGTTAAAACAGCATGTATACTTTTCAAGTCATAAAACATGAGAAAAAGTCCAAAAACCTCATTTAAAGTCAGTTTTTATCAGCTTTTTAATCCGATTCTCTCCTTGTCCATGAAAAAAAGACGACCATACTTAATCTTTTGTTAATCCTTGGTTAATTGCGCTTTATGAGTGTGGCTACAGCTCGCTGTAAAGCCTAACAATCGCAGGTTTCTCGCGACAAGATCTTATTTAATCGAACTTGGTTAAAAAAAAATAATTTATTTATGATTGAACATTTTCGTTACGATTTTCTATGCGGAACACTTCCATCTATTGGTGAGAAAGGGGAGGGTGCAGTGTAGAATCCACCCCCCCCCCAGCGTCGAAATTTTTGGCCCCCATCCCCCAAATTTACGAATTTTTTACCCCTTAAAGGCATACATGGGCAAGTTGGTCCGGAGTGGGGGGGGTTAAACCCCAAATTAGGGGGGGGGGTTAAAATCCGAGAAACGCAAAATACCCATATCGTTTTTTTTCTGGAGTGCATTTTACCCATATCGTTTTTCGATTTTGAAGGAAAAATAGGTAAAAAACGCTATTTTTAGGTCAAAAAGCCCTTTGTATAGCATTTTTTTGAGCTTTTTATTGTTTTAAAACACTTCATTTTGATCTCAAAACTTAAGTTTGGGGGCAGTTAGAAGTCATTTTAAAGACATTTTTTTCTTCATTTTTCCAAAATTGGGGGGGGTTAACTTTTTCTCCCCCCCCCCCCCACTTCTGAGTGGATGGGGGGGGGTAAACCCCCCTTCTCAGAATTTGGGGGGGTTAACCCCCCCCCCCCCCCCCCCCCCCCGTGCCCATGTATGCTTAAAGGGAGGTCGACCAGCGGTGCAAAATTAAAGGTCGACCCCCCTAAAGGTGTCTACGGAGCGGGTTTCCACGCAGTGACACTGCCCAGATCCAGCAATAGAAATGGTCAACAGTTCTACTTCTTTTTCAGTCAACTCGAACGATCTTCGGCAATGCTGACTGCCAATGCAACACCCCCTCAAAATACTAGAGGGGTCCGGACCCCCCAGGGACCCCCCTTCTAGAATTCTAAATTCTATTTACTCGGGGTAACCAACCACCCACCCCACCCCCATAGCTGGCGGGACTGTGCTCACCTACCTATGCTTCCATTACAGCGACCAGGCGCTTTTATTCTAAAAAACAGGAAGTGAAATGCCGAAAGTAGAAAAAACTGTTTAAAAAAATAATTGTTCGTTCAGTCTTAGACATAGGTGGGCAGCCTCCCGGATTTTGGGAGGGTATACCCGACCCCCGAAATTTGGGGGTATACGTCAAATACCTCATTTTTAGCGTTTTTAGTACTGGGATCCCTTTAGGGGGGTGTGCAGGGTACCCCCAAATTTTAAGGGGGGGGGGTGTCGGCTACAATCGGGATTTTTAGGGGGAGTATAACCCTTCCTAACCCCCCCTACTCTGCCCACTTTATGGTCTTAGATACCGGTGCTGGTTTTTTATCCAATTCTCTCAGCTAAAAACTTTTTAGTCAAAATTTAGTTCCAACAGCTAACAAAATTTAACTACAATCTTACAATTTCCAAAAAAAAAATTAAAGCCGCTGGTGTTTTAATTTAAAACTTTTTTAGCTTTAGAGTCCTGTACTGTTGTAGCTTGAAAATAACCAGTCTGTAGTATCTAGACGTCGTTAATGAAATGTGTGTGAATTATCTCACGAAATTGTCATTTTTTACCACTATGAATTATTAAGATTTTTCTTAGTCCTTAATGTTTACAATTAAAATATCAGTGTAACTTTTAATAGAATTACGAACGAATCTCATCTCAACTCAAATTTAGCGTGGTATTAGCAAAAATAAAGTTTGTTATGAGTAAACGATGCTTAAAATATTAGGAATTTAAGCTAAAGGAAAAATATTTTGCTGCTTTATAAAAAATTTATATTGCGTGTATTGAATAGTTGGATCGCTTTGAAAACATTAATCAAACAAAATAAATTCAAACTGTGTCAAGTATTTCGGATTAAAATTTTGAATGAAGCCTGTTTCATAATGTTTTAGATTGTTAAAGCAAAACCCCACCTTCCAGCTCACGAACCACCTGCTCAATGTATGTCTTTCTGATTCTCATTATAGTCTTATCGTACTTTATTGGGTAAAATAAGTAATATTTGGCAAAATAAGTAGTGAGGGGCAAAGTTACAGGAAAAACCAGAACCGGAAGCGGAATTGAAATTTTAATCCGAAATACTTGATACAGTTTGAATTTATTTTGTTTGATTAATGTTTTCAAAGCGATCCAACTATTCAATACACTCAATATAAATTTTTTATAAAGCAGCAAATTATTTTTCCATTAGATTAAATTCGTAATATTTTTAGCATCGTTCTTACTCATAACAAACTTTATTTTGCTAATTAGCGCTATAAATTTGAGTTGAGATGAGAATTCGTCATAATTCTATTAAAAGTTACACTGATATTTTAATTGTAAACATTAAGGACTACAAAAAAATCTTAATAATTCATAGTGGTAAAAAATGACAATTTCGTGAGATAATTCACACACATTTCATTAACGACGTCTAGATACTACAGACTGGTTATTTTCAAGCTACAACAGTACAGGACTCTAAAGCTAAAAAAGTTTTAAATTAAAACACCAGCGGCTTTAATTTTTTTTTTTGGAAATTGTAAGATTGTAGTTAAATTTTGTTAGCTGTTGGAACTAAATTTTGACTAAAAAGTTTTTAGCTGAGCACCGGTATCTAAGACCATAAAGTGGGCAGAGCAGGGGGGGGGTTGGGAAGGGTTATACTCCCCCTAAAAATCCCGATTGTAGCCGACACCCCCCCCCCTTAAAATTTGGGGGTACCCTGCACACCCCCCTAAAGGGATCCCAGTACTAAAAACGCTAAAAATGGGGTATTTGAGGTATACCCCCAAATTTCGGGGGTCGGGTATACCCTCCCAAAATCCGGGAGGCTGCCCACCTATGTCTAAGACTGAACGAACAATTATTTTTTTAAACAGTTTTTTCTACTTTCGGCATTTCACTTCCTGTTTTTTAGAATAAAAGCGCCTGGTCGCTGTAATGGAAGCATAGGTAGGTGAGCACAGTCCCGCCAGCTATGGGGGTGGGGTGGGTGGTTGGTTACCCCGAGTAAATAGAATTTAGAATTCTAGAAGGGGGTTCCCTCTGGGGTCCTGACCCATCTAGTATTTTGAGGGGGTGTTGCATTGGCAGTCAGCATTGCCGAAGATCGTTCGAGTTGACTGAAAAAGAAGTAGAACTGTTGACCATTTCTATTGCTGGATCTGGGCAGTGTCACTGCGTGGAAACCCGCTCCGTAGATAGGGGGGTCGACCTTTAATTTTGCACCGCTGGTCGACCTCCCTTTAAGGGGTAAAAAATTCGTAAATTTGGGGGATGGGGGCCAAAAATTTCGACGCTGGGGGGGGGGTGGATTCTACACTGCACCCTCCCCTTTCTCACCAATAGATGGAATTGTTCCAGAAGAAAATAGTTAACGAAAATGTTCAATAATAAATAAATTATTTTTTTTTTTTTTAACCAAGTTCGATTAAAATAATCTTGTCGCGAGAAACCTGCGATTGTTAGGCTTTACAGCGAGCTGTAGCCACACTCATAAAGCGCAATCATAGGTCACCGAAGGGGGGTGGTAGGGGGGGGGTCGCCCCCCCCCCCCCCTACGGCCTCTGAGACCCTATCCCCCCCCCCTAAGGCCCATTTTTGACCCCCTCCCCCCCATGACCCCTTTGAACCCCTGACCCCCCCCCCCTAATGCCCATTTTTGACCACCCCCCCCCCACCAGACAATCCCAAAAAATGCTTAAAAATGGTCAAATTTCGTCAAAAAATTGTCAATTTTGGTCAAAAAAATGGTAAAAACACCCCAAGCACCCCCGGGTACTTTTTTTCAAAAAAAACACCCCGGGGTGTGACCCCCCCTGGAGGTCAAAAACCTCCACACCCGGGGGTGTGGACCCCCCCCCCCTGAGCCGTCGAAGGTCGGTGACCTATGAGCGCAATTAACCAAGGATTAACAAAAGATTAAGTATGGACGTCTTTTTTTCATGGACAAGGAGAGAATCGGATTAAAAAGCTGATAAAAACTGACTTTAAATGAGGTTTTTGGACTTTTTGTCATGTTTTATGACTTGAAAAGTATACATGCTGTTTTAACTAAAGTATTTTTATATAAATAATTGTCAAATTTTAAGAATATTAAAAAAAGGTAAATACATGATATTGTTAATTTTTAATTTTAAAATAAAAAAATAAAATTAAAAAAGACCAATTTTATTTCGATTTAGCATTGGTTCACATTATTAATTTAAATTGATAAAAATTTAATTCCTCTGTATGTTTGATTATGTTATAAGTTTATTGTAAATTATTAATAATAATGATTTATTTAAAGGAATTGAGTCTTTTTTTAATTTTTATTATATTATGTGAGCCAATGCAAAAGCCAATCAACAATCGTTGGTTAATCCTTGGTTAATCTCGCTTTATGAGTGCGGATACTGGTCACTACAGTAAAGCACTTCATTCAAATAGTATAGATCAAAAAATCAACCGTCAAAAAATCCTGGTGAGATTCAAAATCTGAACCGCATATAAAAATCTAGAAAGTCTAAACCAGACTGTTCTAAAATCGTCGTTTAAAAGCCTCCAACTTACCGCATGACTGTGTGAAGTTTCGGGGTTGAATTTGGAGAAATTGTCTTTGTTGAAAGATGGTAAATTAGCCAAGAAATCGGCACCCATTTCTCCCCATAAGCTAATCACTACAAATAAGGCTAAGCCCAAGCTAAACATACACAATAGCAGTATGTGTGATATAGGAGAGGGTTGAAATAGAGAAATTCTCTTTGAGAGGCTTTACAGAGTTTAAATCATTTGTCTTCGATTTTTACTTCTTTTTGTGAAACCTAATATACAACAAATTTTTTTTTGTTAAAACACTTTATTGGTTTAGAAGATAAGGAACCCTCTAAAAATGGCATTTTTTGGTGATTTTGTGATTGAAAAATTTTTCAATAGATACGAATTCAAGTTACAAATAATGCAACCAAATAAAGTGAAAATTTTTTACTTTCTTTTGATACCTTGATTGTTAAGTTTATTGCAGTGTTTCTAGACTGTTGCGTTTGTTTTAAAAAAAACCCTCGCAATTGTTCGGTTAAAAAACAAAGTCACGGAATCGATTGTAGCGGCGAATTTGAGGTTTAACTAGTTGTAAGCCGCTCACGTTTTCAAATCAGCGGTGTTGCTGACTTCATTATATTTAGACATGTTCGCACACCGGTAAATCCATTTTTTCATCAAATAAACATAAAAACTTTTTGTTTACAAAAACTGTCCGATTTTTGTGCCGAAAGCTTAATAATTTTATTTTTAGCGCTTTTTACAATTTTTTTTATTCACTTAAACCTCAACAGGTTTTAATCAAAATCTCAAGACACATTTTAAATTAATACACAATCAAATTTAATTTAACTGGCATTAAAAATGGTGTTCTTAAAGCATAGAAGAATCAAAACATTTATCAGCCATTATTCGTGTTATAGTAAAGAAAAAAAGGTCAGCGCATGTTAAACGCAATATCGTTTGATATCTCAGCATTTTGTAAGCAGCGAAATGCATCCGCAGTCCTAAAAGCACTAAGCTGTATTTAGGAGATTAATCAAACTTTTTGATGCAAAATAGAGAGAAGTTTTGTTTTTTTTTTTCAGGCGCAGTTTTTATTGTCAGTTTAGTGGCGCTAGAGGTAACAGTACATAAAAATAATTTTTACACTTTTGCTAAATCATCTGCTCGGTTATCGAAATATAATTGGCTAAAATTTTTAACGCAGATCACTTTTGCAGGGCGATAGAGCCAAAGCAACTTAGTGGTTAGCAATTTTCTACCTGTTTAAGCTTAAAATTTATTCTGTTAATTTGTTTTTAGCTCGATTTTTACTCGATTTGGACTATGGTGTCAAATTGGCTATAAAATTGCTATGTTCCAACGACTCCAAATCCTTTTTATACATTATTAGCTCAAACTATTTTATAATTTTTTTTTAAATTTGTCGCTAAAACTTGTTTACAAAAAGTTTCTCAATTTTTAAATTACACGTCTTTTTTAAAGGTATCTATCATTTTTAAATAAATTAATAAAAAATAATTCGGTCCCTATATTTGATTAATTTGTATTGGGCTAAAAAGCTTTAAATAAACATTGTTCAATCAATTGTAATCTTTTTTCTTTTTATTCACATCAAATTATACGCTAAAATATGATTTTGTTCTGCTTTAAACAAAACTGGTTTTTAGAATAAAACGAACATAAAAAATATTAAAACTTGGAAAGCTCACCGGTTTCTTATAACGATTACTAGCCAGGTTATTTGCCTTTCCATAATTTATTAGGTCGAAACGCAGCACACGTAACTGAACGAAGAA
>JASAMX010007027.1:0-18385 GCA_030248175.1 Microlaimidae sp. YZB2_3
TGGGTCTGGGCTGAGGCTGGTGCTCAATTGGATCTAGAGGAATCTCTCGGTATCGGCGGTTTCGGGTACCCGGTATGTTTTTTTCATTAAAATTAGTAATGAGATGTTTTAGTCATAATAAATTAAAGCGCAATTAATTGTATTCAGCACAGTGATGTGAAACAGGACAGAATCGCATTTGGAGAGTAATTATTGAAAAGGTCTCTTTTCAGTAGTTAATGGCGCAGTATACTAATACTAATTCATGGTGTATTTTTATTGCTGTTTAATTTACACCAAAAATTAATTCCCAATGGTGAAAGAGTTACTAACAAGAATACCGCTTGGTTATTTCCAATGTGGTTTTTTATACACCATTTTTCAAATAAAACATTTCTACTGAACGGATATTAATAAATCATCAGACCTGTGCATTGCGCCCCCCCGGGGGGTTTTAGTGGGGAGGGGGGCAACTTTTTTTAAACAGTAAACAGGGAAGAAAGAAAAAAAGAAAAGGAAAAAAGGGACAAAAAAAGGTAAAAATAGGTCTAAAATGGTTTAAAATGCATTGAAATAGGCTAAACACTGCAAAAATTTCGCGATGATGGCGTAATAAAACGGGAGGGGGGTAATAAAACGGGAGGTGGGCAAATCATACATGGGAACGGGGGGGAAGGGGCGTTGGGGGTGTAAACCCCCCAATTTTAAAAAGAGGGGTTTAACCCTCCCCCCCATCTCAGAAGTGGGGGAGGGAGAAAAAGTTAAACCCCTTCCCCAATTTTGGAAAAATGAAGAAAAAAATGTCTTTAAAATGACTTTTAACTGCCTCCAAAGTTAAGTTTTGAGGTCAAAAGGAATGTTTTAAACAGTAAAAAGCTCAAAAATGCCATAAAAAGACTTTTTTTGACCTAAAATTAGCGTTTTTCCCCTATTTTTTTCATTCAAATCGAAAAAAATGCACATGCACTTCAGAAAAGAAACGATATGGGTATTTTGCGTTTCTCGAATTTTAACCCCCCTAATTTGGGGTTTAACCCCCCACAAAAGCTTAAATTTGGTTCAATTCTGAAAAATATTAAATGAATAATGCCATTTACAAAAATTTAATTTTTGTTACAATTGGTGTATTATTTGGTGTGTTTTTTATTTGCTGTTATTATAATATTATCAGATAGCCATATTATTATGTTTCGCTTTAAAAAAAGCGAAATACATTATAGAAAGGCATTTAAATTATACATTCTTTAAAAATCGAAATACATATAAAAAGGCATCTAAATCATACATTCTTTAAATAATACATTTTTGTATTTATAAAAAATATTCTAAAACACACCATAAACCAAACACCAAACATAATTTTCGGAATATGATGTTTTTTAGAATGGCATTATTCATTTAATACTTTTCAGAATTAAATCAAATATAAAATTTAAGCTTTTTAGTACCCTAGCATGAATTATATTAAGTTTTGTTAATATCCGTTCAGCAAAACTTTTTCTTTTTTTTTTAAATGGTGTATAAAAAAATTTGTTATGTATTACAGAATACAATAATTAAATTAATTTTTAAATCGGATAGTGACTACATTTCAGACCTGTGCACTGCCCCCGGGGGGGGGGTTTATTGGAGGGAAGCACGGGAAGCAACTTTTTTGAAACGGGGGGGGGGACAAGCAGGGCAGAAAGAAACAAAAAGAGGAAAAAGGAAGGAAGCAGGGGGAAAAAGGGACAAAAAAGCGAAAATAAGGTAAAAATAGGTCCAAAATGGCTTAAAATGCATTGAAATAGGCTAAAAACTACAAAAATTTTTGCGTCATAATAAGAAAAAAATGGCGTCATAATTTTTGGGTACTTTTTCATTTTTCCGCGAGGGGAGGGGGGCATATCCTCCAATAAAGCAGGAGGGGCATTTTGATACCGTGCACAGGTCTGCATTCTGTGTTTTTTTTATAATGCCTTTATGGAACTTTTTAAACTGACAGCGCTAATGTTTTACTATTTATTAATTAAATGATAAAACGAAGGTTTTTTTAATTTTTTCAACCCGTTCATTGTTTACTTTATTAGCCTTTATTTTACCAATTATTTTATGTTGCCTTTTTGCTGATCGTCTCTGCTCAGCACATGCATGACTAAGCCTGTTTTATGACATTAAAATTCGTTTGTTTGTGTGATTTTTTATTGAAATACGCCAAATAAATTCCTAAAAATAATGAAGGAAATTGTAAAACTAAAAGTTCTTTCCATTCATTTGGTATAATTGTAATTTTAAACCAAATACCGAATTTTCTGTGGGTTAACTTTTGAACACGCCGCGATCAATATGCAAATATCTCGCGTTAAGGTCCTTGTACTTTTGGCTACCTCCTGAAAAAAAAATTTTTCAAAAATTTTGGGGGGTTAGCCCCAAAATTGCCGAAATTTACGGTCGATTTTTTTCGGCCAAATTTCTAACTTTTTATCATATGGGGCTTTACGTCTAAAGATTTTTTGGCGGATTGCCCATACTTTTCTGAGCTCGTCGGGTACCCCGAGAGGTTAAAGGGGGTCAATTTCACGATTTTTGCTAAAAATCTTTGTATGGGGGACACCAAATGCATATTTTGGCATCATGCTCAAAAACTGTTAGAGCCACCGGCCTGACACCGGGGGGGATTTATGCGAAAATTTAAGTCCGACATTTTGGTGATAGTCTTAAAAAATCTTGATGCCCTAAGGCACTGCAATGGCTGACCCCTAAAAATAAAACTTTTGACACAGCCCCTCTACATAGGCGAGTAATATATCATTTGAAAGCCTTCCTGATTTAAAAAATATAAAAAAATTGCTCTAAATGGTCGGGTAACCAAAATACAGACCCATTTGTACCCCAAAATTAGTAAGGGGTGATTTTTTTGTTTTTATTATTTATAAGCCGTGTTTATATTCGTTTGAAAGCTCTATAAGTAAGTAAGTTTGTAAGAGGTGATTTTTTTGTTTTTATTATTTATAAGCCGTGTTTATATTCGTTTGAAATCTGGGTACCCGACCCAGATAGGTTACCCCTAACAAATTATATATTTTTGAGCTCAGAAAAGTATGGGCAATCTGCCAAAAAATTTTCAGACGTAAAGCCCCATATGATAAAAAGTTAATTTTTGAAAAAATTTTTTTTTCAGGAGGTAGCCAAAAGTACAAGGACCTTAACGCGAGATTATTGCATATTGATCGCGGCGCGTTCAAATGTTATAAGACCGCAAACAAAAAATTTTTGTCAACTTTTTTCCAGTATCGCTAAAAAAAAAACAGAGAGTAGGCAATTTCGAGAATTTCGAACGGGTATAATCCTTCCCCTGCCCACCTATACTACCGAGCATTTTATTGTTTCATAACTTTACCAGCCATTTATTTTTTATATATTTAACAGTATTTCGTCGTTACTACGGCAAAATGAGCCAAAGTTCATATAAAATATGTGTGCCTGTGACTCTTTTAAATTTAAAACAGGACCTAATAACTAAAGAAAGAGTCATAGTCACGTGTATTTTATAATGACAGTGGCTCATTGTGCCGTAGTAACGACGATTTAGTCTTTGATTAAAGATCTTTAAGTCATTCGTTCAATGCATACTGGCATAGTTCGTAAGTATCTAAAAAACTGTTAATTGTATTTATATAATTTTGGGATAAAAAAAATTTAGCACCATTAATAATTGATAAAGGCCTACAAATTGTGAAAAAATTCAGTTATTACAATTTACAAAAATAATATAAATATGGGCACGCGCGGCATTGACAGACAACGATTTTTTAAGCGATTATTAAAAGGTTTTTAATGCTGGCTGGCATCCGTTCGTGCTGCAAGTATTACGTTTTAAAACCAGAAGAATTATTCCTCCTCTTTGGCAAAATCCTCCTATATAAAGAATAGACAATATTTTAATGCTTTGTATTGTTGCAGGCGATGGCGGCAGTAAACTACAGGAAGATGAAGTTCTCAATTTTCAAAGGGCAGTTCAGCTATGACGGCATCCACGAATTCCTCCGGGCCCTGTCCTACGGCAAGGGCTCCACCGCACCCCTAAAAGGGGCAGAGCTGCCGAAAGTGCTTAAGACGGAGCCCTGGGACGGTAAAGACGGGCAGGTATGTTGGTTTGTTTGCTTGATTGCTTGTTTGTACAGTGAGAAAAAATTAATAGGAGGAAGCGTGGCTTTGTTAGTGAGTGGTCGAAAATAAGTTTTGACATGCCACAAAACAAAATTTTTCGTTAGGGTTAACCGAAAAAGTGTAGTTTTAATTTGTTAAAGATTATCAGTTCACGAGCATAAATGAACACGGTCACCGACCGAAGCTAGGGGGAGTATTTACCCCGGGTAAATAACATTTTAAAATTTAGGGGGGGCAGAACCCGCCTTGCTTTCTAGGGAGGGTCAACCCGGGATGGACCTAGAGGGGGGTCAAGTCCAGGTAAGGTGGGGGTCTAATTTCCGAAGCAAACTACTTTTGAACCAATTAAGGATTAATAATAGTTTTTTTATAAGATAATACTACATTTTATTTAGTAAAAAGCGATATTCTGGTATAAAAAAGGTGTAAAAACATGAATTTGTGTTAAAAATTCACGTTTTTGGGAAAAAATTTAGTATAAAAAAAGTACTTAAAATTTTCTCGAGAGGGGAGGGGGTCAGATTTCTAAATCAAGGGGGATCAGGGGTAAAAAAATCGAAAATTTGTGGGGAGGAGGGGCCCCTGGATTTTTTTCTAGGAAGGGACCAATATTTTGAGGCTAGGGGGGTTTAACTCTTGACAAAAAAACTTGTGTTTTTTATATTCAAAATGAAATGAAATCCTGGCTACCACTGTTCTAACCTACAAGTTTTTTTGCGATTTATCCTAGTTTTTATGGGTAAAACACGTTTATTGTCACTTTTTTGGATTATTTTTGGTTTTTATTATATAATTTTAAATACGAAACGCTCGGTCATCAGAGATTACTCAAATCTTGTGCAATGTATTTCCAAACACTTTTTTAAAAAACTGCTATGTTTTCGAAGTGGTAGATACTAACAATACAAATTTTAAATTAGCGTATTAAAATAGTATTGATTTAAAATGGCGAATATTCCATTTTAATTAGGGTGCTATTTAAATGTACTATTTAAAAAAGATGCCATTATAATGGCATAGGTTGACTTCAATTCTTTATATAGAAGTTGCACATTTTTTTCTTTGTTATAGGGTAACTGACCTAAATTCGGCCAGCCTTAATTTCGGCCACCGGCTGTTATTTTTTTCATACACAAAGTTATGAAATGAACTGAATATGGTTAGATAGATGACATGAGGATCTATCCAAACATAAACAGTTCAGAACTGTGCACTGCCCCCCCGGGGTTAAAACGGGGGGGGGCAATTCCAAAATGGGGGGGGGCACGGGGGGGCAACTTTTTTGAAACGGGGGGAGAAAGAAAAAAAGAGAAAAAAGGAGAAAAAAAGGAGAAAAAAAGAAGGGAAAAGGGACAAAAAAAGCGGAAATAAGGTAAAAATAGGTCTAAAATGGCTTAAAATACATTGAAATAGGCTAAAAACTGCGAAAAATTCGCGATGATGGCGTCATCATAGGTCAAAAATGGCGTCATATTTTTAGGGTACTTTTTCATTTTTTTGGCGGGGGGGGGGGCAAATCCTCCAATAAAACGGGGGGGGCATTTTCAGACCGTGCACAGGTCTGAACAGTTCATTATATAACTTTTCGCATAGCAAAAATAACAACCGGTGGCCGAAATTAATGCTGGCCGAATTTAAGTCAGTTACCCTAATTTTTATACTTTTGATTTCAATAACATGGATTTTTTGCTTTTATAGTTACCAGTAGAAGAAGATATCGATTTGAGCGATGTGGATTTAGACGAAAAGGTTGAACTTTAAAACACAAGACTCCTCCTTCACTTAAAAACATTATCACCATATACCGATGGCGTCAATATATTGATAACTTCATTTTAATGGTATTTACGAATTGTTAGGTCTCTTCATTTTTGAATTCAACGAAGTCCGTAGTTTTATTTGGACAGTGAGGAAGCTTTTTTCTGTTGTGTAAAAAGCGTTTGGGATGTGCACGTCTTTTTTTCAATGATAATTTGTAATATTAAACTTTGTATTTGTATTTTTTTGTTTTTATTACTGTTGTCTCTCTCTTTTTTTTTTGAAAACAAGAGTGTAGGTTGTTAAAGTTGAGCTCGGTATTATAATTTTAGTGATAAAATTTCGCGAAACTTGTACTGTGTACACATAACGGTTTAAATTAAAATAAAAAAAACGTAAAACAATATAAAAAAAACAGTTTTTGATCAATTGCTGATGTAGAGATGGGACTCTCGGCTAAAATTTGAACGTTTGTTTTTACTTAAAGTTCATCAGTCATTGGCCAAAATTTTGTAAAAAAAACATTTTTTATCTTGAATTGCAATCTCAAGACAAATACGTTTACAATATAACTAAATTCACTTGCAGATTTGATATTTTTTTATATTTTTTTTTGAAAAATTCTGTTTATTTATTTTGCGTGCCAAAGTGTGAGAGATGCTTTTATGTGGAATGGAAATAATGGAATAACAATGGAGTATTTTGTCAATACGTTTTGTTGTACACTGTTCGCTTTGTTTGTTTTTTTTTTTGAGGCCACCCTCAGTTCACTGGCTACAATATAGTCCGATATCCTTCTGGGGTTGCTTGATACGTTATATACGAAAAAAGAAAAATACCTAGAAAAATTTCGGAAGTATGGAAATATAATCTTGAAAACTTGTTATTTTCCCAGTTGGCAGAATTTTAATACTGGGAAAACTTAATGGACATAAAACAAATTTTGAAACAAAATTTTAAACCTTTTTTAATTCGTACCCCGTCAATACTTTGATCATAGCTTTTAAAAAATTGCAGCGTTTTCATTTTCTCGTTGGTACTCGTAAATTTTAGCAATTTTTGATAAATTTGTTGAAAAAACCCAACAATTTAAACTATTTCAGAACTGAAATGCACAAACAATGCACCCTAAAGATTTTAGCATTTTATTAATAGCACAAAGAAAATTTCCTAATTGATAAACTTCTTTGAATGTTTAGTATGTGCTGCATAAGTTAACAATTTCAGTCAGAAAATCTTACCTGAGTAATTGTTTGTTTGTTTTTTTCATAAAATATGCAACTCACAAAAGCAGTCTTAATTAACTGGGTATGAAGTAGAACATAAGTTAAAAAATTAACAATGCCTAAAAGACAAAAGTACACAATTGAATTCAGTAATATTATGTTTAATAAAAACTTATAATCCTTGTTAAATTATTTATTTCGGTGAATATTAGCAAAGTGCCTTTGCTTATTTATCAATGTTAAAATCGGTACATAATAATAGAATTAATGTTCTGCGTTTCGTTTGTTATTACAGTATTGTTACGTGTTTATTTATTTTTATGGAAAAATCTTCGTTAAGCTTTAGGCGTATGAATATAGGGTATTTTATTTATTCATTCAACTCGTTAATTTAACTGATTTTAAAGTCGAAGAGTGGAATTATGTGTTACATGTAAAAAATCTAGCCATATTGTGCAATATCAACTTCCCAGTTTCTACAAAAATGGACACGTTTTAACTAAAGAACCAATGAAAAAAATTAGAGGCAGTTGAAAATGCATGAATTTTTGTTCAGAATTTGTATAAAAACCATGCGACTGTGAGTTATTTTACATTTCTAATAGTGCCCTACTAACTACGAACTGAGTCACAGTCACTTAGATTTTATAATGACAGTGGCTCATTTTGCCGTAGTAACGCCATGATGTCCAAAATTATGAAATGAGCTGCGTGCATGGCCAGACGAACATGTGACATGACTATCTATCTGGACTATCGGAGTTCGTTACATAACTTTGTACACGGCAAAAATAACAGCCGTTAGCTGAAATTTAGGCTGGCCGAATGTAAGTCTGTTAGTACCCTACATACCATACATGGGAACAGGGGGTTAAACACCCCCCAACTTCTGAAAAGGGGGCTTTAAACCCCCCCACCCACCCACCCCACTCAGAAGTGGGGGAGACAAAAATACCCCCCCCCCCCCCAAAAAAAATCTTTAAAATGACTTGTAACTGTCTCCAAACTTAAGTGTTGAGGTCAAAATAAATGTTTTAAACAGTAAAAAGCTCACAAATGCAATAAAAAGGGATTTTTGACCTAAAATTAGCGTTTTTTACCTTTTTTTTTTTTAAATCGAAAAACGATATGGGTAAATTGCACTCCAGAAAAAAAACGATATGGGTATTTTATGTTTCTCGGATTTTAACCCCCCCCCCATAATTTGGTGTTAAAACCCCCCCACACTCCGGACCAACTTGCCCATGTATGCTACCTTCTGAAAAACAATTTAAAAATCATATATAGTATAGTAAGTGATTTTTAGTAAGGTTGCAGGTCTCAAATTTTTTATACGTCTTATGTGGAACGATTTAAACTAAATCTAGTGATAATAAACTTTTAAAAGCATCATAAACAGAATCAAAACACTTTTTTTAATTTATTTTTAATTAAGTGTCGGTTCTAAATCTGATGTATTGCTTATAATTTATAAGGGATTAATGGTTTATTAACTATATGGATATTATTGATGTTCTCTGAAGCTCCGAAGCAGAGCTTCGTTTTTAGGACCCACGCTCTATTTTATTATTTACTTCATGAATTTTTTTAAGAGTGCTATAAAATTTTTGTAAATTGATTATTTAAAACTTATTTAAAACACTAGAAATAGTCTTAAAAATGCCAAAGGAGTAATAATTTTAAATGTCTTTCAAGTTTAAATGAGCTTAAAATCCCTAGTTTGTAGAGCGGAGCTCCCTCAACTTGAAATGGTCCCAGCTCCGGAGCATAATATTGAAGGATAGGAACATCACTAATAGAGATGTATATTAATTTTTTTGCTTTTTTGGATTTATGCTTGTCCCTGGCTGTGTGTTGTCTGTTTAAAAGCCACCAAGTGTTGTGTATAATAGTACATAAATTTGATCCAATAAAGTTTACACTTAACTTTTTTTATTTTATTATTGATTTATTTTCTTTTTTTTACTTTGCTTAAAAGAGAAATAGGGTAGTGCATTTAATTTCGGCATTTTTCCAAATTGGGCATTTTTGATTAATCGTTATAAAATAAAATAGTGTAATTTCGGCACTCATATTGCTGTAGGTAAAAACGAATTGAATTAATTGGACAGGTGTTAAATTGTAGTTGTAAATAGTTAAAAGACCGTTAAAATGTGTAGGGGTCATACACTGCACTTAAACTCGATTAAGGGGGTCTATTTAAAAAGTGCTGAAATTAAATGCACTTTTTTCCCAAATTTTGCTCATTTTGATACCATTTGGAATTTTAGGTGTAACTTTTTGCCAGTTACACGTTGAACAACAAGTAGAAGCTTGAATTAAGGAAAACTCTGGAGATAATCATAGGCTTTTAAATTTTTAAAAAGGAGGATTTACAATCGATTGTTTCTAAAGTGCCGAAATGAAATGCATACATTTCGGCAATTTTCCATTTTATTAAAGACTGGTTTAATTAAGTTGATTTAATTAAGTAAAAAAACTGCTTTCGTACAATGAAACTTTTGTGACGCAACGCAGTATCGTAAAAGCTTCAAAATGAGCTATCAAACATGAAAATCGGGCCATACAGTGAAAAGTTACATCGGAAAAACAAAAAAGTGCCGAAATTAAATGCACTACCGACTACCCTGCTTGAAGTCAATTTTTAGATACATGTGTTGTGCAAAAATCCATTCTTAACTTCAATTATGATAAAAACTAATAAGAACAGAAAACTTCTCATCAACCAAAACTCTAAAGAACCATTTTCGTGTCAAAAAAATATTTAATAAAAAATAAGTTGAATGTTCTCAGACGGTTCTCTGAAATTTCGTCTTCTACAACTCGTCTTCGGAAAACTCATCTTTTAAACATCTCGTATTTTGGATGCGATTTTTTACACGCACTTTTTAAAAGACAAGTTTCTCCTATTTTTTGACTAAAACAATGTATTAAAACCTGTTTTTACCTAAGCAAAAGCCAAAAATCGAAGTAAAATTTTTATCACGATAAAATTTTATTAAATGATTTATTCAAAAAACAGAACCTAAGCCTAAGAAAAACCTAAAAATTAAGCAAAACTTAATCAAGCAAAGTAAATTTGTATTTAATGATAATTTTTGAACTGAAGAGTAATAAAAACCTTATTTTTTTCCTAAGCCTGAGCAAAACCAAAAAAATTTTATCATTGGGCTGGAAACTCGCAGTTTTAAAAATTTCCGAAGACAAGATGTTTAAAAGACTAGTTTTCCGAATAAGAGATGTAGGCGACGAATATTTCCGACATAATTCCCTTTATGTTTAATTCGGAGTTTTTTTAATAATTATGAAACGTAACGTAACTGATATTAAAGAGACGAAACGGGCTTGGATGCTCCGTTAGTTCAGGGAGAAAAAACTGATCATATGGGCCGGAATTCACAAAGCGGGGTTATCCATGGACTAACTCGGTATTAGTTAACCCCCTGATTAACTACCGTGTATTCCGAGCCTAACTTGGTGTTAGTTAATCCCGACTAATTGCAATAGGTTTCCGTATAACCGAGACAAAGTATATTAAAATTTCATTAAACCATCAAAACGCACAATTTAAGGATTTGTTTGCATGAAAAAGGGATAAAATTTTAAATATTTATTAAATATAGCAAATTTGTGTGAAAAGTGGTGGAAAAAATAGAGACACCTTTCACTGGAACTCGGTTTATACATGAAGTATGCAATATACATAAGCGTCACCATAATAGACAATTACCGTATCTCCTACTTATCTTTTGTAGTATGCAGATCAACCGATCAAAAGCGCGCTAAATTTCGATCGGTTGATCTGTATACTACGAAAAATAAGTAGGAGATTCGGTTTTTATTCATTATGGTGACACTTACGTATATGGCATACTTCATGTATAAACCGAGTTCCAGTGCAAGGTGTCTATTGTGAATATATTCTAAACAAAGTATTTTTCAAACAAAAAAATGTAAGTTTTGTTTTTTCGATCGCGGCGCTATGGAATTTTTTTTTCGAAAAATATTTTATTTTAGAAAATTTTTTTATCACGTTTCACACAAGTTTAAAATTATCTAATAGAGGTTTAAAAGTTCATTACTTTTTATACAAATAATTGCTCTATATTATGCTTTTTCTATGAACAATCACGACGGTTAATTCAATGTACACAAAGGTCTCGAGAAGAATTGAAAGTTATTTGGTTTTTGACGTTGGTGAACCCAAAAAAATGAGCATAAAAAGTTTAGAAAACCAACTATTTTGCTCTTTTTTTCAACATTTTTCTAAAACAAGCGGTTGTCTATATTTTTTTTACTCATGTTTTTTAAGTTAACCACCGTTATATACGAATTATTTCCATTTCTTATTGAGACCTTTCTGTACATTGAATTAATCATCGTGATTGTTCATAGTTTTTCATCGTTTTATAAAATTTTAATATAGGGTAACTGACTTAATTTCGGCCACCTTTTTGATTTTTTGAATAAGTTTTTTCTGGCTTTTTTAATCAAGCCAAAATTTGGCCTAAAAATCAAACAATAGCTATATTTTTTATTCCAGTACAAATATTGAATATTTCTGTTACACTTAAAAATCAGTGAAGGTTTAAACTTTTTTTTAAAGTGGCCGAAGTTAAGGCGCGTGCCATTTATTTCGGCCACCTACAAAAAACTGGCCATAACTATTGCTTAAACGAACAATAAAAATTTCTAAAGGTTGCAAGTTTACCCTTAGGTTTTGTTCTTGGTACATATAACTTAATTTTCCCGTTTGCGAACTTTAATAGTTATTAGCAAGGCTTTAAATAATTATGTCAAAACCTTAAAAAAACAAGTTTAAATAACTTGTATTTTTTGTTCAATTTTTATTTTTGGCTTAAAAAACGTTAAAACAAAGTCAAACGAGCAAAAAAATTCTTTATAAATACGATAGTACAATGATATTTAAAAACAACAAAAAACGGCAGGTTCTTTCACCTAAATTTTAAGGTGGCCAAAATTAAAGGAATCTTAAAATGCGCAGTTAGTTAAACGCATTGCAAAATAATTTTGAAGAAAATATCAAAACATGAAAATTAACAACTTTGAGCCTTAAATAGAAGATATTTTAACGTTACATATTGCTTCGTTCTAAATTTGATGCAGTTTAAACACAAAGCAAAAATTAAGAAAATCATAAAAAAATCACTTTTTGTATGAAAATGTTGATAATGTAGACTAACAAAAATAGAAAAAAAAATATTGCAAAAAAATTTTATTCAACATTAATCAAGTTACTTTTGTGTTAGTTCTTTTGTGTTTTAAAAATAAGCCAATTTTCTAACACCCTAAATTAGTGGCCGAAATTAAGGCGTGGCCGAAATTAAGTCAGTTACCCTACTTTGTCCCGGATATACGGAAACCGACTGTAATTAGTCCGAAATTAACTAACACTAAGTTAGTATCGGAATACACCGTATTTAATTAGTGGGTTAACTAACACCTAGTTTGTTCATAAATAACCCCGTTTTGTGAATTGGGAGAATACCTTTTGTAGATAAATATCATGTTCGGATTGCTCCCAAAATTTATTTGTAATTATTTAATATAAAGTTTATACATTAGCCTTTCGATTTAGTACTGATGTTTCAATACCGCAAATATGTTTGGGAGCCACGGCTATCTAAATCTGAGGAAACTTTAAAGTCCATCTAAATCCAAGGCCATCTAAATCTGAGGAAACTTTAGAGTTCAGTTTTTGTAAAGCTTATTAAACCTAAAAAAATGTTTAAAATTATTTTAACCGCATTTCTAAAGACTACAATATTTTTATAGATTTTAATAAGTTTTGGAAAATTTTAGTTTACAAAATGTTTTGAAAAAGTGTGATATACGGTAGGTATCCAAATTGGGCATTTTTGATTATGGACTGTATCTTTAGAAATCCTGGACGGAATATGACGTTTGATAGCTCAAATGAGAGCTAATTATATGTAGATGACTGTCGTGAGCTTTTTATTTGTTATGTTATGATATTTTTATGTGAAATTGTGTAATTTATAAAAAATAAAATTGTTACTCGTTTTTAGAACACGGGAATTTCATGATTACGCAATAAATTGGTTTAAAATTAAACTGTCCTGGTAAAATTTAGTCTATTTTCCGAATTTTTAGTCCCCGTAGTTCTACGTTACGTCTGTGGTGAGCAATCGTTATAAAATAAAATAGTGTAATTTCGGCACATATATTTGCTGTAGGTAAAAACGGGTTGAATTAAGTGGTCGGGTGTTAAATTGTAGTTGTAAACAGTTAAAAGACAACGTTAAAATGTGTAGGGTTCATAGCACTGCACTTAAACTTGATTAAGGGGGTCCTTTTAAAAAGTGCCAAAATTAAATGCACTTTTCCCCCAAATTTTGCTCATTTTGATACCATTTGGCATTTTAGCTGTAACTTTTTGCCAGTTACACGTTGACCAACAAGTAGAAGCTTAAATAAAAGAAAACTCTCTGGAGATAATGATAGGCTTTTAAATTTTTGAAAATGATGATTTTTTGACTGAGAAACAATCGATTGTTTGTAAAGTGCCGAAATTAAATGCACACATTTAATTTTGATAGTTTTCCATTTTTTAAAAACTGATTTAATTAATTAAGTAAAAAAAACTATTTTCGTACATTGAAACTTTTGTGACGCAACGCAATATCGTGAAGCTTCAAAATGAGCTATTAAACATGAAAATCGGGCCATACAGTGAAAAGTTACATTGGAAAAACAAAAAAGTGCCGAAATTAAATGCACTACCCTACTTTAAATTTTAGATTAAATATACAAAAATAATATGGTTATTGCGAAAAACATTAATGTTTTAACATCAAAAACATCGATCATTTATCTGGTGAATGGAGCTGTTCTTCAAAACAAGTATTTTAAATAACCAATCAGAACAAGTCATAATTTACTCTTAATTTCATAATGTATAAACTCTTTTTGAGAATGTTTTTAAAAATTAAAAGTCTGAACAAGGAAACTGATTTTTTATCCCGATAAAAACGGCTCTTGAACCTGCTTCTGGAAGACTGGAGGCAGGTAAAACTGCCTCGGGGGCAGGTAGGAGGCTGCAAAACTTTTGATAGAGGCAAGTAGGAACAGGTAAAACTGTCTCGGAGGTAGCATGGAGGTAGTGTTGTAAAAAGTAATGAATATGAATTATTTTAAGTAACAGTAAAAGTAATTTGAAAAATTTTAATTTAAGTAAAGTAAGAGTAAAAGTAATTTGTGATTTTTTAATTTAAGTAAAGTAAAACTAATGGTACAAATTTTTTTTTAAGTAAAGTAAGACCTATTTTTTTAAGTAAAAGTATAATAAAAACAATTTTGAAATGGAGCAAAACATCAGTTTTGGAGCTCCAGAGCTCTATTCTAGTTTTTTTGGTAATTTTATGTTTAAATTATCATTTTAATAAGTTTTTTGGTCAAATGAGTTTAGCGTGTTAGCGGCTTAAAAAATCTTCTGCTATTCACTTTACAACAAGCCCAAAGGGAATCTACCCATTAAAATTACTTAAATTTTACTTAAACTAATTTAAGTATTTGCAGTGGAAAATCCGAGAAAAAGTAAAAATATTTGAAATTTCAAAATTTGAGTAAAAGTAATTGAAATTTCAAAAGTGGAGTAAAAATAATAGTCGAAAATCTGTTACTTTTATTATTTTAAGTAAAAGTAAAAGTAACTTTTTACAACGATAGTAGGAGGCAAGTGACCCTGCCTCATATGTTGAAGCATATGCAGGTTAGGAGGCAGGTAGGAGGCAGCTAAACCTGTCTTTGAGGGAGGGTGGACGCAGGAAAGTTATCGATTGAGGCAGGTAGGAGGCACATAAAAACCGTTTTTCTCAATTTGGGCCCCCGGTCCTTACCGGGTTATGTTTGATTTAGGTTTGGGAAACTGATGACGTTTATTTTTTTTAGGTTTTTTTTGTTTGTTTTTTGCATAAATTTATTACTAAAATTTTTTATTCATAATGGCACCAGAACAATATTGAGCAACTAAGAATGAAAAAATATAAAATGGCAAACAAATAAATACAATAGGTGACATTTAACACGAAGAAAAACCCTGTATATCATAGACAGACCATACTTTGATTGTTTTTATTGGTTGAAGCATAACTATCTTTCAGTATATATATATATATATATATATATATATATATATATATATATATATAATATATATATATTTATATATATATATATATGTATATGTATATATATATATATATATATATATATATATATATATATATATTTTTTTTTTTTTATTTTTAGTTTATTAAGTGGTGTTTAGTGTTTTTTGTGTTTCGCCCACATTCTTGATAAAACAAAAAGTTTTAAAAACCTCATTTTAAACTCCAGCTTAATGGATAAATAATTTTAGACTTATCATATCTACCAAAAAAACTTCCATTCCATACTATTATTAAGTTAAAATAAATCTCTGTTGTCATCGAAAATAAAAGCTTAGGAGTCAAAATTTCATACCAATATTTTAATGTATTAACACGTTCCTGTGATGGCGTTTTCCCCTATTACAACCGTGAAACCTTCATACAACAAAGGTGAAACCTTCGTCTCTAAGTGGTGCTATTTTTTATCACTAATGTTGAACGTAAACCTTGTTGTGGCAAACTTTATATATGACCTAGGTTGTACTTAGATCATGCATAATTTTTAGTGCCAAGTGAGTGAGCAAATTGAAATCGTTAAAGCTGTACTGTAGCAATATGCAAATTTTTGCAATATGAAATATCCTACATAATACACTGAATCCGTGAATAAAATCTGCATATTGCTACCATACAGCTTTAACTATTCTAATTTTCCTCAATTATTATCACTAATCACGCACAAAAACTATGAATGACCTAAGTACGACCTAGGTCATACAAAGGTTTCTAGGTTGTAAATTGAGGAAAAATCAATCACGGGAACAAGTTAAGCTATTTTATTATTTTTATCATCAAATAAAAAAACGTTTAAAAGGGCGGTGCAGGAGTCAAGCTTTTTCTCTTCAATGTAGATAATGTTTTGTAAAAATCGTACCCCTGCTAACAATATACCACAAAAATTTTTTAAACAAAATATCTCCAGTGGTTCAGGAGTTATGATCCCTTAAAAATGGCGTTTTTCGACAATTCTGTATGTGAAAAATTGTTCAATAAGTATAACGACTTAAGTTACAAATTATGCACTCAAAGAAAGCGGCTACTTTCTACCCTAATTTGGTAATTTGATTGTTAAAATTGGTGCAGCATATGTTGAGATATTACATTATCTATACAAAAAACCCTCGGATTTTTTTCTTAAAAAAAACAAACAACAGCAGTGATTTGATCAACATTTTTGGCATTACTTTGTATTTTTAGCATAAAAATCGAGGGTTTTTTTTCAAAAAACGCAATATCTTAACAAATACTACATCAATTTTAACAATCAAGGTATCAAATTAAAGTAGAAAATACCAACCCATTGAGCAATGTTTTACGTGCATAATTGCCAAAAAACGCTATTTTTGGGGATTATAACTCCTGAACCACTAGAGATATTTTGTTTAAAAAAGTTTTGTGGGCTATTGGGGGCAGGGATAAAGTTTTCACAAAAAAATATTAAAATCGAGGACAAAAAGTTTGACTCTGCACCGCACTTTCAATCAAAAACCGAGACTTGACTGATTATATCAATTTTTTATTGCTACTGTGCACTAATAACTAATGCTAAATTGGTAACGATAACAAAATTTAAATTCGTGACTCACAGTAGAAATGTACAAATAAAAATAAGAGTTTTGTCCTGTTTTAGATTTTATTCATCATCACATTGCATTATTTTGTTGAGATGCTTTCTTCAACTTGAGATTTCATTGCTGAAAGTTTTTTCTTGTACATCATTTTTGTTTTGTGCTGTTTTAAACTTCTAATACAAATATTAAATCCGTTTTAAGTTCTGGTGGTAAAAATTTCCGCCCCTTTTAGTGAAATGTTGTCAGCTTGAATGGGGAGTTCTTCATTTTTGTCAATTTGGGAATTGTTGTTTTGCTGCACAGAGACAAGAAGATTAAAATTTTGCAGTCCAGTTGATTTGATTGTCCAAACGCCAATGGAAATAAACACCACCGCGATAAGTCCATGGTAAATCCCATACACCAAAAACTAAAGAAAATTTAATCTAAACTGAAAACTTAGAAATGTTTTCTTTTTATAAAATAGTATACCTACATCTTTTTATTTAAGGTAGAACTTCACAGTTTTGACCACTTGGACTACAAGTCGCATTTCATTATAAATATTAATTTTTGGCCCATAAAAGTGGGGTGCTATAAAAATTTAAGAATCTGTGCTATCCAGTGGTTATAAAAACATCACCGAAAAGTGAATCAAAGGGTCCCCCCCCACAGAACCTTAAGGAATAAAAAGCGTTTCGCGGATAAATAGAGATTAGGGTCATGCATTTAATTTCGGCACTTTTTTAAGTTTTAATTACATATCTTATCATAACTTGGTCCCAAATTTGAATTGAGAAGTGATTGATAGCTCGTTAGAAACTAGATGAATGGGCAAAAAAAGAACAGTCATAACACAATCTACCATTTTTTTCGTTGGCTGTAGTAATTTTTTGTAGGAAAATGGGCAAAAGGTGCGTTTAAATTCGGCACTTTTGAAAATGCATTTAATTTCGACACTTTAATTTAGTTTTCAATTTTTCACTCAGTTAAAAACCAATTAGAGTAAAAATAACTAATATGGCAGTAAATGTAGCAGTCAACTTTCAAATAAGCAATTAAACATTAATATTGACCAAAAAACAAGAAAGTTATAGCCTGAAGAAAAAAGTGCCAAAATTAAATGCACCAAACGAATTTTCCAAAGTGGCCATTTTCGATATCGTCCCTTATAAAACGAAATTTACGTAGATGTTGATTGTTATGCATATCAGTGTGTTTCAAACAAAAATAAAATACAACTTTGTAATATAAAACTTTTTGATAAAACAAAGCTGAAAAAAGTTATGACCAAAAAACAGTTTTAGAAATGTCCAAAAAGTGCCAAAATTACATGCATTACCTTATTATGCAAACAAAAACAGCTTAAGATCTTCTTGACTATAAAAGGATGTAAAAAGAAGAATATTGGTTAGTGGGTTACTGGTGATAATATCCATGGCTCTCCTGAACGATTACTAGTCATGTATATATAGTTTTATATTTAATAATTTGTGTGTCTTGAATCAGCTTTGTTAATAAATGAAAATAT